>JAGDQP010007600.1:37132-66576 GCA_022664845.1 Lepisma saccharinum | reverse complement strand
CATCCTCTACCTTCATACCAAATTTCATGTTTCTAGCTTACTCCAAACACCCTAAACAATATGATGAGTGAGTGAGTGAGTGAGTGAGTCAGTTAGCCTAAAATGTGCAATTTCAGGGGTCCACAACTAGAACATAGTTTGAGATACGAATATGAAATTTTGTACATCTGCACATATTTACCATATCTCCTTAACGGCAAAAGCTCATATTCCTATCTTTAACATCTTTTTTCTTACGGGGCCCCCAAATCGTCGATTTTGCCATAAACTCTTGTTCCTGTATAACATGCTTCTGGCAGTGCTGACGTTTTCTGACGCGAAGAACTTGGCTCATGCACTGCCGTGCATGTTGATAAATCGCAAAATCAATATATGTAGCAAACATGAGCCTGACTTCGTACTGGTTAACTATAGAGCAAACATAAGCATACCATTGGATTTGTGGGAAAATTTGCTGTTACAATGAGGTGTGTATGGGTTTCATTTTCGAAAATTGAGTCTGATTCAAGATGGCTGCCGTCAAGGTTACACCTACCATACGACTTCCCCCTAGGCCTAATATATACCCACATGGTTGTTCTTCACTTTTTATCATTCACACGCCGTTTACAAGGGGTGTTAAGGGACTTTTGCCTTACCCTGTAAATAACTACATCACAACTCTTCAACATTCAATAACTTTAAACAACAGACGCCATGGCAACAATTTCTGTCATCAGACATAATGCACACATGCCCTCTATCAGAAAATAAAATTACATTGAAATCAGAGCCGGACACTTGGGTGATGTCCCTTGTTAGATTTAGACTTCCAAGCACAAGAGACCAACGTGTGATTGCACGTCGCTTTTATGGGAGCCATAGCGTTAGCTCTGATGTGATGACAGTTGTACCCGCTGCTGTAATCCTCGGTGCTGTATACTTCTCCATATATATATGGCTGGAACACACATAGGCTTTGCAATATGGCGTCGCCGCGTCTTCTTCTGTCTGGTGGCGACCATATGCATAACAGTTTTGAAAGTCTATGAATCAGTAAGTACAAATGGTCTGTGAGCAGCATATTTGCCATTATAGAGACTGAAGGAAACTATAGCCGAATATTGTGGAAATGAGCCCGTGATACTTGGTATGACAATAGAGAATAGTGTTCTCACAAACTTATATATATATATATATATATATACAAAGATATATATAAAACAATATATATATATATATATATATAAATATATATATATATATATGATTACGTTATAAAAAAAATCTAATTTTGACAGTTTGGAAAAAGAATCAAGAGTCATGAATGATTAGAGACCATACGAAAGCCAAGATGTAGAAACATTTCTTTATTTGAGTATATATAATTATCAGTGCCATAATACTTTGCTAATCTACTAAAAAAAAGTCCCAAAATTGTTGGCTAATGGGAAAAGTTACGAGTGAAGTAATTCTAATCAAGTTATATAAATAAAAATTATGCCCACTCTGCAGAAACTGATTTACTACATCGGATAGTAAATAACATGTACATGACTGCAGTGCCATCTGTCTTTTGTAGCAGCGTATAGCGTTAGAAATCACTAACCTAAACCATCTTTTTTTTACAAAGTTGAAATAGAGGAAACTTCCTATTTGTATACACCGTGCCTCTGTAGGTGCAGATATCATTAATGTTAAAGAGTGAAAAGTATGTGACTGGACCGGGGATCGAATCCGGGACCTTTGGGTCCAGTAGCCGTCCCAATGTGCTAACCACTTCACCACCCAGTCGATCCGCTTCCCAATCACACACCTTCCACTCTTGATGTCGATGTTCTCTCTCGAAACCACCTGGGTAGTACCACCACTTCCAGAGTGGCGCAGTGGTTAGCGCATCGGGACGGTTACCTAAAGGTTCCGGGTTCGATCCCCAGTTCAGTCACATACTTTTCACTCTGTAATATTAATGTCATCTTTATTTAATTTAATGTTCATATTATTTTTATAGTTTGTCGAACTCATATATTCCTCTATTTTATTCTTTTCAGGTATGTTTTCAGACGATTCATGCTCTATGGAAAACACAAACAAGTGAGTTTTTAAAGAATGCTTTGTAAGTATCTCTTTGTTCTTGTATTGCTACATTTAGAAAGAAAGAAAATATAGAAATATATTTATTCAATTGATCTATAGTAATTACATAGATTTGATCGCAATCTTTGAGGAACGACTACACATAGAGAGATCGGTTGTACACAACAAATTTTATTAAAATGTTAACAAATTGATGTTAGATATTTGGAATAATTTTATAGTCTCACCAAAGGATTTTTTAAATTCGTTTATCACGTGGAAAACCGTCGATTTCTCTGTCCTTTTGTTTACTGGCAATGAGATCACAAAGAAAGACAAGATCGCTAGGTTAACCCTACAGTGGTAACGTTGGAATAAATCCCATCACTGGTAACTTTGGGTCTGTGAGACCCATTGGTTTTCTTTGCTTCTGAATTGAATCGAATTTCAGTTTATTGAATCATATATGTATTAAATCGAAAGGATATCAAACGCTAAGGGAAAATTAAAGGTAGAAGAAATATGACATATTGTAGAAGGAACAAAATGTTATAAAGTGAAAGCTTAAAATACTGTTATGACCTTAACAAAAACTGCCATTTTTCGCAATGTAATGCAATTTTTTCAGTACACTTCTAGTTGATTCATGCTCTTCACAATTCACAACACTGTGTCAAACAAAGTATTGAGTACCAAAGGTTCACTTCAGGTATCAGCACACAAACAGCCGATGCATAGCATGTGAGCATGCCTCAAACATGCCAGTGGTAACGTTAGGTCTGCCAGACCCAAGCTCCAGAAACTCTCCCCTTACCCAGCAATGTAAAGCTGACGAAGGGAACTAACTTCGTAGAATGATATAGAAATATGAACTTGAAAGTTAGAAAAAGAATGAGTTATTCATATCGTTTCCAAATAATACTTTTTTTTAAAAGAAAAATAAGTATCTATCTGGGTCTGACAGACCCAACGTTACCACTGTAGGGTTAAGCTGTTCGGTTTACTTACATTACTACAATATATTGTTACGGTCGTGCATGTTACCCTTAAATACTCATTTCGTTTAACTTTCTATCAATATTAGTAGAAGAAAAAGATAAAAATATACACAGGGTAATTCAAAATAAATGGTGCAGAAAGAAATGTTCTTTCTTTGTTCTGGCAACTATGTGTTGTAAGCGTCACATTCAACATTAGGTATTAAAAGTTGGGACATTTTAGTAAGTAATGACTTCGACTTGTTCCGATTACAAAAACATTTAAAAGTTTTTTAATTCCTCGAGCGCCGCTGACTCAGTCGAAATCTGAACCTATACAAGAATTGTAATTTTTTACAAAGTAGCCATATACACACATAAAAAAAAAGTCCTAAAACTATATTTCTGAGTGTCTTTGGGTAATATAAATAAAATGATGACGTTTCTCGTGAGATAAAATATGAAGCTACTCAAATAATTAAGTACAATACAACCTAAAGTTACCCCATGAGGAAAATTCGGCGGACCGCCGGTGGCCCACCAACCATGAAGGCGGGTCAACGGAGGCTGAGTTTTCCTCATGGGGTAGTCTACCATGATGTGCTTTTAATGCCAATAGACTGATGAAGATACGCGTAATCCATGGTTTACTTATTTATAGTTTTTATTTCTTTGTAGTGACAAAATGTAAAGGAAACTTTCACAATGATTGGTGACTAAATAATTCTTTATTCTTAACAAAACATCTACCTTTCCTTTCCTTATAAATCACTATACGTGTCGCTTAATCCTGAAAATAAGAAATAAATCCTTTCTTTATCCTTTCTTGGATTCTTGAAGTGAAAATTCATAGTGTTTTTGTGTGTGAGCGGATTAATATAATCCTGAGATTATGTACAGGTTACTTGAGAATCGACATAATTTATTTTGTGAGAAACCAGTTGCGAATTTATCGCTAGGATCAAGACAGCTTGTGTTGAATAAAGAGAGCGTTTTGCATCTGAGGTTAAGTAGCTGTGAGGGAAAACAGATTACCCTTCGACACTCGCTAATTACTTAAATGCAGTAGAGCGATGGTTAGGAAAAGAGAGGTAGATAACAAAGCTCGGAAAACAACCACGACTCTCTCTCTCTCTCTTTATTCTCTATGGCCAAAGAACACCTTGATCATTGAAATCTCTTAAATTAATTCTGGAGAATCATGTTAATTTATCCTTTCATCTGTCTTTGTAATCCCTTTAAGTTTTCTATCCTGGAAGTTATGCAAGTTCAGATGCTTTGCAGCACTCGGTGGAAGTCTATGTTCTGAAATAAATGAAGAACGACCCCAGCAGGATAAAACACAAAAGCTGGGTAAAAGAAATTATGGAAGACTGAAACTCATCTCTCTGACGTAAGAGTTCGCGCGAAATGAAAGGTTGAAAGGAACCAATGAAGATTAATGATTACACCAAAACTGAATTAGCGAACGAGAACATCAATAATACTATAGTAATACCGAAATTAACTCAATTTTTTGTTTTTTGCTTTCAAATTACAAAGTTCTTGTATTTCTTTTAGTGATTGCACCACCTGATATTTGTGTCTGGATTAGGCTCCTATCCAACATGATACAGTAATTGATCTTTTCTGACCAACGAGAAGATTCATTTTTTTAAAAATTAATACAGGAAAAAAATGACAAATTCACGATTTTCTATTGAAGTAGCTATATCTTAAAGGCTGAACCTACTTATAAGGTGTGTGAACATATACAAGGTACACTCGGATTCGCAGAAAATGGCAAATGGATACATTTTCGATTCCTAATAAGATCCATAATGTGGCAATGTGTAATCTATATTCGATATAAATGTGAAATAAACGTTCCCTGTATTGTACTTCCCTCGTGTATTAACTCGGTGTTGTCACACCCGCCGTATCCATCCCCACGGACCTTTTCTATGAATCTGGCCGTGCATGTAATTGCAGCAGTCCTGTTACACCTCCTAAATAAGTAATAATGAAATCTATTTTGTAATGTTGAGAATAGTGTCAGAGCTGAAACCGAGTCACTTTTCCTGACCCGGTTAGCCGGTCTGACCCAGATGTAGGTGATCCGGCCTGAAACTTGACCCAAGTTACCAGAATGACTATAACCACCCGGCGAACCGATGATCGAATTTTGACCCGTTCACCAAACCTTGACAGGGTGGTTCAATTTAACCTTTTCTTGTTCCAGTGGCTAGAATCAATCGGTATAATTGTCATTTGTGAGATTTCTTGACAAGTGAACTCATGTATCCTAAATTATATGTAGTAATTTATGCCTAAATATAGTTCAGAAAGAAAAACAGTAATTATTTGTTGCGACTGTTGAAAACAGTTTTCTGCATTAAGATTAATAAACTATAATGAATCAGAAATTGTCAGCGTCGTTTTTTTTTTTTTTTTTTTGTGCTCTGTGGAGGAGGAAGTAACACCCCAGGTCCCTGTCATCCTCTGAAAGGAACACTGTACAGACGCAACAGTGCATAATAAGGAAAAAAATAAAACCTATAGTACCAGAGAAAATTAAGCTAAAAATGTAAAATATTTTTCTGTTTCTAGTAGATAATCTGAAGAACCTCTTTTCAAAACACAAATAGTAAATTATTATATTCAGCTATCTTTTGATTGTTAACTGAAAGCTAGCTGTGATTCCTGTTTGAAAATTATTACATCTCGGAGACGCTGTTTCCTTTCATCTTTGTTTCTCCACCCGAAGAAAAGACATATAACACTTTGAGCGGGAGAGAAACGTCAAGAAAATGTTTTACCTTGGAAAAATAACTAAATTTGAATGCTTCAAATTTGCAACAACTGTACTCGATGGGAAAACAAGTGATTCGGAGCCCGCTTTAAAATGTATGTCCTGTCCTTACGGTATATTCATATAATAGATAGAAATGACAAACAACGTTCAATTCACCATGCCTTTTCCACAAACTTGTCTCTGGGAATTGTTATGAGAGAGGGCCGAATGACTGTAACCTAACCTTATTGCTATAATTCAAGACAAATATGAAAATAATAAATAAAATAATAAAGATGATCTTAAAAAAGTTTAAAACAACAAAACTAAAACTAAGTTTAACAGAAAAGAGGTTTTTATAGAATATTGGTATTCGTAAATGATAATAATTGACAATTATTGACGGAAGCGTTAAGAAAATCGTACTAACTCCTTAGTTTTGGTCTCACCAATCTTCAAGAATTGGTGAAACGTTAAGAAATTTTAAAAGCTTTCAAATACATTAAATTCGTCAACCAACGATTCGTTAAATCCTTCACAAAGCTTGCAGAAACCCACGTTTAGGGTAGGGTGATACGAGAGCGACATCTTTAGTTACTCAATTCAGTGCAGAAGATTGACACTTTTGTCCAAAGAATACGCTGCCTTCTTTCTTTCTTTTTTTTATCAACATTCCAAGCAAATAACACGCAGTGGACGTCTATTATGGGATCAATTCTGCTATCAACATTCATTTTAAATTAAGGTAGGAATATCTTTCATGCTTCTTGCAAAGGAATAATACGGCTAAACAATAAGGACAGAGTTCAATACCCATCCGAAACCAATCGAAGTGACACTCTGCATCAAAAGCACTTCCATCTTGTGTTAATGTCTTTTTGTTATTCAAGACTTAACAGGAAGAGTAAATTTTCAGACACAATAGTCACCTGTCGTGTATCGATTAGACGCGCGCCAACGGAAATTAATGGATGGTACTGGTGTGTGTGTGTGTGTGTCTGTTTAAACTTCAAAGCTATCTTTTTCTTTCTTCTTACCGGATTCCTTTCCCCCCGGAGTCTTGGAAAATGTGTTGCTCATCTTTGTAACATTACATATGAGCTTATGACAATAATAAAACATTTGAGTTAACGAATATTGTTGTCAAAATCATACCGCAAATGGCCAGAATTTTATTTTTATGTACATTTTATAATTGTGTTATGTTTTAACTACTTTCCAACACAAGATTGTAGACTTTATTAGTATTTAAATATAAGATTAAAGTATAAAAACAACACTAGGATTAGATATTTCCACTCGATAAAATATGTGAACCATGGTTACCAGGTACGTATCTAGAAGTTAGTTTCGGAGCGGAAGGGGGGACGTTCAGTGCTTTTGGGGAGAAGTCCCAGGTCTGTTTGGGTGTGAAATTTACGTAAAACGCATAAATTTTTATCTAAAATCATCCTAAAACTCTAGAAGGTGTCAGTCACGTGTTCCGACAGAGTTAATTTATGATTCGGCTACAGCTGCTGGTGAAAAGAGGGTACATCTATTGAATGAATACTTCTCTAACAATTTCTGTGCCCACTCTCCTCCTTTGCCGCCTCTTCAGCTTCAACCGATCCGTTCGCATTCACTGTGTTCATTAAGTACATCATCTGATGAGGTAAAATATCTGCTTTCTTCTTTACCTCTAAATCGTTCTTCCGGCTCTGATAACATTAGTGCTATTTTTTTACGTAATGCTGCTGAATCATTGACTTACCCTTTTTCTCGTATTCTAAATAGGTGTTTTGCCGAAGGTGTATTTCCTTCTTCTTGGAAGCAGGCTAATATTGCACCCATTCTGAAATCTGGAGATAAGACCCATGTCTCTTCATACAGACCCATTTCTCTTTTATCTATTTTGTCTGTGCTGTGTGTAAGAATCATCAAAGATAGACTTTATAATTTTGTCTCACCCTATCTAGACTCTGCTCAACATGGCTTTCTTCCTGGTAGTTCCACTCTTACCAACCTGTCCGTGTTACTCTCTGATGCTACCCAATCCCTGTCCAATAACATACAGCTTGATGTCATCTATCTAGATCTTAGTAAAGCTTTCGATAGAATTGATTGTAATCTTCTACTTTATAAATTAACTCACCGATTCAATATCCATGGTAACTTCCTTTCATTATTGCGAGACTATCTCACTGGCCGTGAACAACGTGTTGTTCTTTCTGATTTTGTTCCCGTTTTCTCTGGTGTACCTCAAGGTAGTGTTTTGGACCTTCTCCGTTTCCTCCTATATATGGACGACCTCCCATCCTATCTCTCGTCATCAAAAACCAAAATTCTTCTGTTTGCTGGCGACTGTAAATTATTTCGAGAAATCAGATCATTACAGGATGTTGCTGATCTCCAAAATTCCATCTCTGACCTCTTTGACTGGTGTAATGCGTGGAACTTGAAAATAAATTCCTCAAAATCTTTTTTTCTTACTATTTCTTTAAAGAGGAATCAAATCCCATCTGCCTATATCATTGAAGATGATCCTATCTCTAAAGTTCCTTCTCAAAAGGACCTTGGAGTGGTATTTGACGAGAAACTTCTGTTTGCTGATCATGTGACTTCTATAACTAACAGTTCTATGCGCTTACTTGGTCTTCCCTATGTATTTACAGACCTTCATTCATTGAACCTTCATTTCCCCTAAAATTGAATATTGCTCCCCAATTTGGAACATGGCTAATATTTCTAATCTATCTCATATTGATTCTGTTCCGAACTTTTTTCTTGCTATAGTCAAAAGAAGAATACCATCAGTACGTAGCTTAAGCAAACCCGAGTTATCCGTTCTTGGTCTCCACGTTCCCTCTTCTTGTCGCAAGCTGGCAGATTTGATGTACTTATACAAGATACATAACGGGAATCTTAGAACTGGAGAGTTGATATCTAAATTTTACTTCCGTGTTCCCTTACGAATAACCAGAAATAATTACCTCCTTCATTGTACCACGCCTAGGCTAAGTATACTGCAGCGCTCCTTATTCCACAGACTAGTAATTATGTATAATAATCTCTATTCAAATAT
The DNA here is from genome assembly GCA_022664845.1 of Lepisma saccharinum. Classification (NCBI taxonomy): domain Eukaryota; kingdom Metazoa; phylum Arthropoda; class Insecta; order Zygentoma; family Lepismatidae; genus Lepisma; species Lepisma saccharinum. The sequence goes on along the minus strand of JAGDQP010007600.1, from coordinate 57,707 downwards.
CGATATTTTCGGATCTAAAAACACTTTCCATCGAACGCTAAATACAAATATCTGAGTTATTCCTCCTCTGTATTATAATCGTCATGTTAGTGATATCAATTGCTGTGTTATGCGTTGTTTAAAATTTAATTTCATGTTATTTAGTTTGTATTAATGTTATTTAGTTTCTGTGTAAAATGGCAACTCCAGCTGTATCTGAAACTTAATAATAGATAAATAAATAAATACTAATCTTTCAAAATTGCATTTCGGGGATGGGACTCCCCTAAATACGTCCACAATTGTAGCTCTTTTAGATGGATATTTAGTATTTTATACAGTCCTAAAAAAAAGTCAGTAAAGATAATTTCATTTTCGACAGAGGAAGCATAATCTTCAATATTCCACCGTTAGGCCGGCTTTTCTTGCAGGCGATCGGCGCGTTCTTTGGTTGCGATTTCTATGAGTAACCAATAGAAACTCGTGTTACACTTAGAACACGTACCTGTATCAATTGGCTATTCAGTCAAATGGCAAACAAAGCACGCAGCGACCGCCTGTATGAAAAGCCGGCCTTAATTTAGAGTTTAAAAGGTACTATTTTCAAGTTTATATTTGAGAAAATACTTTTAGAACAGAACATTAGCAAGCTAAACTCTTTTAAGTCATCTGTCTTTCAGAATTTCCCCACAACGTCAAATTATTTCTTTCACATGCTTCAACTTTGTATTTTTATAAAAGAAAGTCTGAATATCTTCAGCTGGAAGAAGACGACTAGATGCTTAATTCAATTCACTTGTACCGCAGAACAGAAATAATATTATTGTTACCACCCGGCATTCAGATAAGACATTTTACAAGAAATTGTTCTCAAATGTCGACTAATATTATTGGTAGTTTTTTTCGTAAAGGAAAAGAGTTAGCCAACAGAGAGAAGGTGTTGAAATGGTGATTGCATTATCTTGCCAACAGTTCAGGACACAACATGGCGTCACTCCAAGCAGGCTTGTTTCACATCTCGATTTGTCAGCCAGAAAAATAGTACATCCATTAGTAGTCGTATGTCTTTGGAGGAGAGTATTATAGAAAAAAAAAAAAGATATCATGGCCACTACTATATCGTGCTATCATCACACTTTTTTTTATTATTATTAAATTCAGTTCGTCTGAGAGGCGAAGAAATTTGGTCTATCCTGTGTCGTGATCTATGCAGCTATCAGTTGTAGAAAAAGAAAACTGTAACGGAGCTGAAGTTTTAAAAAATGGATCTCCTTTTTCTCATTTTGAATATGCAGGATTTTTCTTTTTACGTAGTAAATAATTCGTAGGTGGGTGACATCTATACGCCTGTTAAGCTGAAAAGTTAGTTTAAAATTTCACTACGTTCACCATAGTTAGTCTGTGGTATACTTTCTTGTTTTATCTTTTGTTAATGCAAGAAATGTTTGCTGTGAAGCATCGAGTTCTACATAACTAGAGGGATCGACTAATGTCGAAAGATAGACGGCAGAACAAACATTTAACCTCGACTTTCCATTTTCAGTCTAATCCATGGACAAACATTTCAGTTCTAACTTAGTTTTTTACGCTTGTTATCATTGTGTGGCTCGTTTTTTTTTTTATTTATGTATTAATTCGACACCGTGTTAAAATTTGTAATAAATTTAGACATAAACAATTAACAAAGTGAAATTAAATAAAGTTAAATAAAAGTAACATCACAGTTATCGAAAGTCTTACGCTATACTATTTTACCCGCTTCGATACACACGCGCCCGAAATGGTTGGTGCCCCCAAAATACTGGCGACCTGTTCGGAGGAATAGTTCGAACACTACTCGAGTCGGCTCTGATTACTAGTTCATATGGTTCCCTAATAAGTACTTAATCCTTATATTCCAGATATTGAGTTGTTTCTTGGCTCAGATTAAATTCAGACACTGAATGCTAGGTGGCAACACTTTCGTTCCCCTTCTTCTTCGTATTTCCTGATCAATTAAAATGGTGTTGGGAATTCAGTGGCGGTCACGTGAGTGAGAGAAATAAACAAAGAAATTAGTATCTTCTTCTGACATGGAAGAACAATCGCGTAGAACTGTCACTGAAGTCCCAACACAATAACTCATGTTTACTTGTCGTTACGTCAGGTTCATAAACAGTTTGTAGTTCATAATGACTGTGAATTGCAGATTATTTATTGCCTCCACTAAAACTGGAAAATTGATTGAACCTTGTCCTATGTCCTCTCACGCAGTGTGGTGGTCATTTTGAGTGTGTTACTCAGTATTAACATGAAACTGAAACTGGAAACTACTGCCATCTGACAGGCAAAGTCAGTAGACCTAGTTCAATCGAGAATATAAAATTATGTGTTAATTAGGAACCTTGCTTTCTGATTTTCCCTCGATGGACATTTTGAACATGGAAGCACAGTGAATATTATTTATATGAATTACTCCTTAAAATTTCAACTGTGTAGGATGACTATTTGAAAAGCGAGACTGTAAAATGTCTGAACTCTGAGCAGAATGAAACAAAATGAACTTGTTTCTGTAGATGGCTCTGAAATCAGTTCTTGTTGACAGCCCGAAGAGTTTGTTTTGGAGCGATCAAAAGACTTGCTCTTTCAACGTACACGAAGTAGTGGTTGCTTGTTATGAAAAGAAGGAAATAAAGAAAAAAGGATACGGCAAAGACAAGTAATCTCGATCTTAATCTACCTCCTGAGTCAGAAAGATATAAAAATCAGTGAACAATTTTTTTTACGGTTGTTTTTGTAACCTTAATTTCTTCTGAAGCCTCCAGTATTTCACAAAGTAAAAACAGAAGTGTGTTGATAGGTGATCGCAGGAGTTCAGACAGTGTACCCTATAAAGATGAAGTGTTTTTCATAAAATGACGTTTAGTATCATTTCAAGGATTCAGCAAAGACGTCATCGAAGTTCTTTCCCTCAATGTCTTATTGACGTACGTTGGTAAATAACTGGAATTTCTCTTACCGACTACATTACGGTTACTGCTTCCATATTCTTTAAGTGTCAACTTTCATCATTTCCTGGAATGGTAGCAATATCATATTAAGCTCTGGGATATTTTGTTTCTTCCTTGTCGAACATAAAACTGCTGACGAAGTTACTTGTTCTTCTAAGATAAGATTTACTCCTAAATTCTTCATACAGGGTGGTCCAACGACTTCTATAGCTTCTCAGACCTCTTGGTAATGTTACGGACTTCAAATTAACAGTGGACAGGCACACGGATCCACCTGCTGGCTATTCTAACACAGTTTTTTCTTCAGTGTTTTGCTTAGTTTGACTGAGATCGTACCTCAACTAATGCTATAACCTGTACCTTTCCCATCCCTATTCCCGGAAGAGTCATAGTCCCTCAGACGGGACAAGCTTAGGTAAAGAGAAGAAATCTGAGTCCAGAAATAATAATAATAATTCACCCCATTTGTCTGGTAACCAATTCTTTGTTGAAAAATCTCAAAATACCATGCTTCTATTTTGATTTCGAAGAGGACGGATCAGTGCGATAAATTCAGTTGCAGTGTAGTGCAAAAAAGTCAGTTTACTTAAAACAGTAAGGGTTGATTACCATGAAAGATTGCGTTGCTTGCGATTTGGGTGTATAGCCGATTGAAAAATGTTTTACACGTAGAACACGTAATAAAAAAACACGTGTTTCAATTGGCTACTCACCCAAATCGCAAGCATTTATGATAATCAGCCCTAACACGGGCCAAGTGGCACATCATTATAAAAGTGTTATTGATTCTCTTTACAAAAGAAAAAAAAATGTTCCTGCTTAGAAAAAGAAATCAGTGAATCCTTTGCGAGAACTTTGGTTTGCCTTATCCAGGAAATTGCGAGTAGGGGTGTTCGGAAGTCATTAACTCTGAACCCTTGGATTCCGAAGTTCGGATATTCCGAAATTCCGACCTCCCGAAATTTCTAATATTTTCAAGAAAAACAGGTTTTAAAGATCGGGAAAAAAGCATTATTGCTTATGGGAGATTGTACAGAAACGCCATGTTTTGGACAACTAAATATTGTTTCCGGACAACCATTTTTTGTTAGAGAACATAGCCGGCCGGACACCTGTAAAGTATTTAGGGAAAGTAACTATTTTTTTCGAGTCACAACCCTGTCTTTGGACAGAATATTCTATTTACCATAATCAGGTTCTATACTTTGATCGTTGTATCAACCGACCTGACTCCACCCACTTGACACGTGCCCACGCTGTTGCCAGTTCGATCACCTACATCTGCTCAATCACAGTTATTGTTATGTAGCTTTCTTTTTTCTCAAATGCAGAACAATGTCTATACATGTATGAAAAAAAAGGTATGCCATTAAACAGTTTGTAAATTATTATAGCTACATGATTTAATTTGCCAGCGAGATGGCAACAGCAGGACATTTTATATTGCAGTTGGTCACCAGCCTATAGTGACAGGGCTGTTGCTTTTCGTGTTGTTCCTCAGTGGTTGGCGGTCGAGTGATACAACGGCGGAACTTTAGTATTTTATTAAGGCGCGTGGGGAAAAATAAAGAGAACTTCGTCAACAATTTTATTTCCTCCTGCATATTATTTTCCTCCCTAGCTTCTGTTAGTCTTTTTTTTTTCAATAAGGACTCAACATTGTTGCCAAATCGATAAGTCAGATGCGATGATTTGTATTCAACCGTAAAGTGTTTGGGATCTGCGAGGGGTTCATAAGAGTTTCGGAAATTCAACCGAATAGAAAAGAAAGGATAGAAACGGGATTTTTTTATTATCATTGCAGACTTCTCTTTATCCCTGCTGGAAACCTTTTATTCACAGTTCAGAAGTGTATGTGAGAGGGAGGGGAGAGGCAGGAGAGAAAAGCAATAAGATCGTTTTCTGTTTTAAGATGATCAAAAAGAGAGAAAGAAAGAAATTTTAACAAACGAATTTTTATTTTTTTTATTTTTCTTGAGAACGTAGAGAGTGACTGTGCGATGAAAAGTTGAACAGGAAGCCATATGGAGCTTCAAATTGAATTACAAAAGGACCCGGTTCTCGCTTCAAAATATGAGGATAAGCTTGTGCCTACAGACGCGATATGAGTAACGCTTTGTTGCTTTTCTCTCTCTCTCTCTCGTTTTAACGGATTATTTTAGCATGATTAGTAGGTGAGCAGAAAATAACTTTTATGATTTTGCGGAGCGGCATGTTTTATAGAACAGGTCTATGCACACCGTGTGTAGGAAGGAATCACCCGCTATGCAGCTACACCCCTTGCATGTTTTCAATGCTGTGGACCTAAACTCGCTCCCATGTCGCTGCAAGGTGTGTAGGACCCTTTAGTTTGTTTAGTACCGAATGATGAGGTACATTAACATTATACAGAAATGTTAATATCTCCAGAGCGAGTGGTCGTTACTTAGTTGGTATATCGTTGGCTTTACATTCGGAATTTTCTTGGATGCATACCAGCAACATGTCAAATTGGGGCTTTTCCAGTTTTTTTTCCACAGTCATACCAGGTTATTGCCGATATACAGAGCTGAAACCGGGATATTTTTGTTGACAGGGCTAAACTGAACATAAGTAACCCGGCGACCCGGTCCGAAATTTGGCCGAATGACATGATTGGCCCAGTAACCCAGTCTTGACTTGAATAATGCGAATCTCTTGGTAACCAAGTTTTGAACTAAGTGATCAGACTAAATTTGTAACCCGGCGATTCCATCTTGACCCAGTGACCCAACCTTAACCCGGTAACCCTATCTTGACTTGATTTGACCTGATCTTTGCTCTTGGGGCTTAAATCAGTGAATATTTTCATTTAGGAACTTCAAAAATTCTTTCAGAATGAACTTTGCTAGGGAAGAGTTATTGGTACACCTCCATCCGGAGTCATTTTGGTTCTTTCCCTGGATATAAGACTATCTCTATATGTTAGGACTTTTTGGCGTCGTATTCCTCGTCCTCTGGGTCACCCGTTCCCAGTCACCAGTGAAAGAAATACAGTTCAAACGCCGAAAATCATAAAGAAATAATTGAAAACCCTGCTTTGTGCTCCAGATCAGAAGGTGTCAGAACCATAGACCCTGTGACACGTTTCAGTTATGTCAACATGTACAGTATCTTCAAACTAAGTCGAGGCAGACTTTTTCTCCACATCTTCTTCCCTATACTTTATCCCAGCAGTAGGCTTCATATAGATATCTGGAAGGTGTCTGGATACAAATATGCATTTCTTACCTAAGCACGTGCGAAAGCGGCACCGCAAAACAATTTCTTTTAAATTACTCTGTTCTCGTCTCGTTTAGAAGAATAACAAATTTTATTTTACCTTCATAATTAATTGTTTCTTAATATCTTTTGTTAGGTAAGGAAAACCCAGATGAAGAGTTGCACACGGTTTTTTTTTCTTTCTTTTTTGTTAAGTTTAGAGTACAAACTGACTCCAGCTCTGCTGGGTGCAGCCTTACAATTATAATTGCAATTAAGTGGCCCAATGAGAAAATGGTACAACGTCCCCCACTGTCAAAATATCTCTTCTCTTAACACGGCACACCTCTACGCCTCTATGAACACGCTGTAAAATTCTTAGTGAATTTAAATATGTCGTTTTTTCCGCAACCTGCATTCGTATGTATGAATTTAATTCAATTGTATTGCGTTTAGAGACCAATACATTGGCTATTGCCAAATGGTACAGAACATGACAATTTTTTATCACAAACATAGGTTCTACTCATTTCATTACTATTGCATGAATTACATATTTACATACACGTCATATATATAACTATTTACACGAAACGTTTTGTAAAAGAAAACAAGACAAAGTAAACAATCGACCATTTATTTACCTGGAAGCGATATACAAATTTTGTCATCTACCTAGAAGCTATGTATTGAAATGAGTTTGTACGTATTCTTCTACAGCATAAAAGCAATTATTTAACAAGAGGTTACACAATGATCTTTTGAACAGTGCATGTGTAGTGAGAGACTGAACATGACTAGACAATTTGTTGACAAGTTGTACCCCTCTAACTACAATTGTTTTCAGAAATAAAGTAATATTGTGAAGCGGAACCTGGAAATGACATTTAGTTCTAGTATTATATTCAATTGTCCGCCTGCAGCGTTGAGCTTAGGACGAACGACGACACAATTTCTAAAAACTATATTTGTATTTCTCGAACAGTTTAGATTCGGAGTGTTGGGGTGAAAGGATAGAAACTGGGGCTTGGATAGTGGTAGAGTGGAGGGAATGTTACGATGTTGCCATTGACGAATGGCATGTTTTGAACGCAGCTAACTAAATAATTGACATTTGGCACCACTGCACCTTACGTAGGACCAAAACATCACGCATTCATCAAGTATTCATAGCAAAGGTTGTCCCTTCTATAGTTTGAGTTCAGGTATGCCGTTTCTCCATGGAGTCACTTAATTGATCCAGAAGCAATGGTACCCACTTACTAAAGAAGCGGGTATCTAGAGAGAAATTCACAGGACTGACAGCACTGCCAACTTGTAGCCAAATGCTGAAGTACGTTAAATAAAGTTTTTCAAACCATCGGTCGGTAGATGCTTGTCTAGCGTATGTAGTTTGGACCGGACCGCTGATAGAGGTTTGATTCCCGGTTAGGTAAAATTTTCATCTTCCTTTCTACAAATAACTTTGCTTCTTTTGATTGGTACAAAAAAATATTTGCTTCCTTTTGCATTTTTCATTTTACACAATTTTCAAAAGTTTGCGCATTTCACGGAAATAGGCTAGAAAAGCCAGGTTAGATTGTTTTTCGTTATACTTGATACAAACATCAAACTGCTGATCTCTTCGTTAACTCTTCGTTCTCAGAAATTCCTCACACGAGCCACTTGCCGGATACCTTAGGAGTGGAGTGGATTTCAAAACACTTGAAATGAGTAAGTTAAAGTTATGTGTGGCATATAGGATACTTCAGCGTTCATGTTTCTTTCGGATATGTCATTTTCCTACTTAGAAGTTTGGTTTTGATTTTTGGATTGATTGTTATTAACTATTTGTTTTTATAAAAGTTAGCACTACTATTTCTAGTCTTCTAGTAGTATTAGTCTGAAGTGGCCCAAATCTATGCTTGAGTAAAAGTTAGTGATCCCCACTAAGGCTAACACTATTTGCATGAAGAATTCAAGAATTGATATGAACCTGTATTTCCATATATTGACACAAGTCGGTTACATTCAAGTAGTTTTTACATAAATCCAAAGAATGGATATTTCCATCATCATCGATATCTCCTATAACATAACAAAGACATACTACCTGCATATATGATGTTTAAGCTAAATTATCTCATCTGTATATCCAGTGAATCTTGCCTCCGTAAATTCGTCTTTATACAGTAAAGGTTATTTCCATCACAATCTTCTAAAAGACAAGTAAAACATTCCCAGCACAGCTTGTTTCGTTATATTTCAAGACACACAATAATCTTGCTTCTAAATTCATTAAAACACAATTCAATAATAACAATTGCTAAATTCGTTAAACATAATTCAATAACAACAATGCCCTGATATAACTGAATTCAATTAAATTCACTTAGAATGTTTCAAATTATAAAATTCAACAACAATCACTCTTTCCTATTCTCACACTATTAAGATAAGTTTTGTGCCTGAAGAAGGTCTCTGGGTAAGTTGAACTGTTCATAAATTACCATTGTGCCATTACCTTCCACCAAATGGTGATAATGTTATCGTTCTAAAGACCTTCTGCACCGAAGGTCGAACCCGGTACACTGACTAGGAAGCGACGAGCAACGCTACTCATCCACCAGAAATATAATTCATTAATTTAAGAAGAGTAAATCTTATTGAAACTATGGAGGAAAGCTTCAACTTTATGACATTGATATAAAAAGAAAACGAAATGGAGTTTTCATCGCGAACTGGTTGCTAAAATCTTGCAACAGGTTATATTCAGAAGAGCCGAAAGAGAACGCTATTAACAGTGATGCTTATGGTTGTAAACCTTCATATGCGCACACGAATCATGAGGCTTTTTGGTTTCTGTCCAAAATATTTCATTCGTTTATCCCATCATCTCTCCCCTCCCATCGTTTACGTCACTTTTGTTTTCTCTATCTTCTTTCATAGTGGATCTTAAGGATGATTGAGAGAGAAGTCACTACACTGCCCTCCATCACACACTTCCAGACGTAAACACATTAAGAGTTAACCAGCGTAGTTCACAGAGAGAGAGAGAATTTGGCAAGAAATAATAAAAAAAGCTACGTGTAGCAGAGGTAGGAAAAGTTTTACTGCTCTTCTAAGATGGACCTATCGCGGACTGTGCCAAAGAGCTTCGATCCGTTTTCCGATGTTACATTTTGAAGACAGGATGAGCAAATTTATATTGTCTCATGAGCAGGAGAGGTAGCAAAAGCTTTACCGGCTGTGATCCTATCTCGGATTAAAAGCTAATAGAGCACCAAACGTTGTCGTGACTATTTCAAACACAATATTTATACAAACTTTAGAGTTAGAAAGAGAAAGTACGTGAATCAGGCACAACAATTTGTTTCGCAATCAGCAAGACCAAATTTGGAAAGCTGACTGAATTGGTAAGCTGAGAGTAATAAATAGAATTGCTTTGAAATCTCTTAGCATAAAAACGGCCTGAGCCTTGGATGCCCAAAGACCATGAATACAATTAAAATTAAATGGAACCACGAAGCTGTTCACAGATTTATTTTATTAACAGAGCTCTGCTTGGTTATTTTTTTTTCAATCTTGGGTGGCATGGGCCCCACAACATCATTTCCGGAAGGGGGTTATAGGTCGATGAAAGCTTGATGTGTATGCGACAGAGCTGTCTCCTGTTATTGACTATGGAGAAAATAATTACCAAAACAAATCTGAAATTTAATGCTGAAGTGTGGTGGTTTGAATTTGAATTTCTTTAAGCCTTTTAGGCATTTATGGCTTAATCTGGAATAGGTTTGGAGAGGAAGTCGTCCAGGACCTAAGTTGAAGGTGTCATACCGGCATTTTTCTGGTGTAACAGAATAGACTCTGGAAAGATCTGTCAGGACAATCTTCCCCTATATTATTATAATCTTCTTTATATTACAACCTTGACCCATATTACAAGCATCTCCCATATTATCTCCTTATCCTTTATCGGTTTTCATCCTCTGTAGTTTTAACAACATAGAAATGTATCTTTTCAACCTTAGTGCGTAAAAAAAGGTAAAGTTATCCCCTGTCCGATACGCATGCGCCGTGAACGGCATGGGGGATGTGAAAGTAGCAACCCACATATTCTCTACCTACCGTACATACTTCTGTGGGGTGGTCAGTCCCACGCTTGACCGCCTTTGCCTTCCCAAGGTGTCCAGGAATACCAAGGACATTCTGGTGCTCAATTTGACAGAAGGCTGAGTGCACCTCAGAGCGCCAGGCATGGGAACACTGAGAGATCTCCAGTGTCCTGTCCGGGATTTGAACTCGGGCCGCCCGATTCGTAGTCAGACGCGCTACCGTCTGAGCCACGGCGACTCATTATTTTGTATGGTAGCAGAAGTAATAGTAGTACATGCTGCTAGTAACGTAATGTTCTATATTCTGGCAGAATAAAGCAATTGCGCGGTGTCTATCATTACACGAGGCACTTCATACAGACGAGAAATCAAGCTGGAATCCTATGAATGGACCACCACTGAGGCGTGTAGCTGCTCTTAACTACCTGTCACCCATCAACGATGGAACTCTTTGAAAAGAAAAGAAAATGTCGTTGTGGAATGGGAAACGAGGAACGGGAGGCCAGTTATAAACGCCACGTTTCGGTGTCATAAATGTCAATTACCAAAAATGTTTCCCGTTCTCAGAGCCAACGAACTGAAAAAAGAAAAGGAGGCCTTCATTCAGTCACTTAATTGCATCACCTATTGAGTTTAACGGGCCATTAACTCACTTCCACTCAACGACACGCACCAATAGTAGTGTAATGCGTCCGATTCACGGTGATTATTTTCATTTTGCTCTTTACCAAAAGTCACTGTTAACTTAACAGTTCCAGTGACAATAAGCGTATCGTTCATATGTGAAGTATTATCCAGAAATCTTGGGGTTCTTCCCCCCCCCCCTTTTTTTTCAAAAATAAAAAAAAATAATAAAAACTTTTAAAAGACATGTTTTTCTTAAACAATTCATATAAAAGAGTAAAAAATAATTTTGTTTATGCATGACTATATAAAAAAACATGAGGGGCGCCAATTCAAGAATTTATAAAGTGACTGTATATGAGAGTGCGCCCCATGCTTTTCTTTTTAGTCATGCGTAAACAAAATTATTTATTTCACTTTTTAGTACGAATTGTTTAAGAAAAGTTTTTTAAGTTCTTTAGAAAGTTTTTTTTAATTTTTGTTTACGTTTTAGTACGAATTTTTCAAGAAAAACATTTTTTTTAAGTTATTATTATTATTTTGTTATTTCGGTGTTTTATCAACAATTCCTAAAGTGTTCTGAAACAAGTCAAACGCAACATCGTTGCGGGCTAGTATTTATTTTAGGAGAAAGAAGTTAATATTGCAATAATCAACGTGCTTCAGCACAAAACATTCATAATATAGGCCCTAAACAAATAGTAAAGTGACGTAAACAATGTCTTAAAAACACCAATAAAAAAAAAACACACTCTGTGTCGCTCGGTGGTCGCTTCCTCCCCTGACAACACAACACTGGTCAAAACACAATCCTGCACAGACACTTAGCTTGGGGGTGGTGTGCTTCTTCCAAACCTCAACACACGCGCTTAGCTTAGGGTGGTGTTTTATTCCTTTTAACTGCACAGACACTTAGCTTGGGGGTGGTGTGCTTCTTCCAAACCTCAACGCACGCGCTTAGCTTAGGGTGGTGTTTTATTCCTTTTACCTGCACAGACACTTAGCCTAGGGTGGTGTGCTACCTAAAACTCATCCCGCCGCTACCGTTGGCTTAAACAAAGCAAAATACCTGCCTTAAAAATTTAGCTTAAAATCGAGGCGTCCTTCTACCACGCATGCACTCGACTTAAAGTGATGTGGTTCCTCATCCTAAACCTCACTTATCAAAAATAATAATAATAAATCATGTTATAACTTATATATTTGTAAATAAGTCTTAACCCAGGCGGCAATTTTATTAACTTACTATTGTACACTTTTTATAATAAAACTGGTTATAAACAAAAAAAAACTCAAATTCCCAAATATCACTTGCTCTACCTAAAAGGCTCTTTTACAAAAAATCATTACGTGGTGGAATTACGATATTTTTTTTAAAAAATATATTCTTTTAAAATTTAGAAATATATGGAAGTAACACTGGAATATTGTATTGTCAGCCGACTTTAGGGTTGCCAACTTTTGAAAGTGGAAATACCGGACACCCTCCAGGAGTACGTATACTCTTAAGATGGTAACATCATCGCTCGTCAAAAATGTGAACAACCTGAGTTTCCGCCAGGATTTTCAGTTTTGGGGGGTGTAAAGTCAAAATTGGGAGGGTGTAAGTGAAGTTTTGTACGGTTTCTATCGATTTTTTTTACAGCAAAACTGTCAAGGTTGGGGGTGTCGAGATTTTGGGGGGTAAACACTCCCCCTTCCCACAGAGGGGTCTGGCGGAAAAGTGATTATTTCACATGAAATTGAGCGATTCGGAGTTCGAATTTAATAACTTTAGTTACTTTTGAAGCATTTATTAAACTTACCTATTCCAGTTTTGGTTGAGTCGGCACATGTAATTTGTGTCGGAAAGGAAATATAATTGGCAATGTAATTATGGCATGCGCAAAATATACTTGAAAAATAAGTTTTACCTGCTTCGCTCTTCTCTACTCTCCATGGCTTGAAGAACCGAAAAATTATTAAATTTGTATTAGAAAACTCCAAGATATATATAGTCTTAATCTTGCTGCTTAAAAACCTTGCAATAAAATGCGAAATTAAAATTATTAAAAAGTAGCAAATGGGGCAGTTACGGGAGCGACAATAAAATTACCTGCAACCCTGCAAAGTTTCATCATTGTATGACGTCGGGAAATGAGTTAAATTAATGTTGCAAGATTTGAGGACACGATGAACCATTGTGAATTAAAGAAAAGAATGTAAAAAAGAAAATTATATTTTTCTTTACACTAGGTAGAAGCTAATCTAAAACTGTTCCTCCACATAATTCTTCTTCCAATGTTGAAATATGTCTATTTTAATACAATGTTATAAATAAAACCGAAGAAAACTGTGAAAATACATGAAAAATGGAAAGGAAACTGTTTTAAAGGCATAAATTGATTATATATGTATAGGGTGTTGATGGCGATAGTTCAGGGATTAATATGCAATTGTACAACAATGAAAATGTAAGGCCACAGGAAAGAAAAAAGTGTTTTGTCCATTTTATTGATTTAACAGAAGAGTGTTTCAAGAGTCCACAGTTAGCATTGCGTTAACCTTCGCAGATTTACTTGTAGCAGACGGACTATGCATATTCGTTTCATTCGTCATGCCTTGTTAAAAGTTCCTTTAAAGAGCTAACAGATGGCACTCCTGTCTCAATTTGGCCAAAACTGGAGAAAGCACGTTCTTTTGCATTGGTCTGGATACAACTGATCGACCATTGTCTATCTCGATTGTCTCGGATTGTCTATCTCGATCGACAAAAATGTCTAGTTTCGGCGTTGTAAACGCTGACACATTGCATGGTATCATTACAAATAAGGATATAATATCTAGCTATACAAATAATGACGTAATCCATTTCGGCTTAGCAAAATGACAATCAAATTGACACTCAAAGATTATACTATGGTTGATGATTACGATTGAGGAGAACATCTTACAAGCGATTCCCAACAAAAGCATTTTATTGTTAAGACAACTGACGATTAGCGATAGAATACAATATGAATTGTCTGCTAAACTACTCATTCATAAATTTTGCTCAAATGCATTTATCCGGTATAACGGTGATTGTGATTTTCTGACGTGACACTACTTATGCCATTTCTTGTTGAGGCAGTACGTCATTTATGACGCTCCCATGCTTTGAGTCAGGGATTACGTCAGGAATTTAAGTTTCAGGGTGTGTAAAGCCAAAATTCAGGAGTATGTAAGTGGAGTTTTGCACGGTTTCTATCAAGTTTTATTCGTTAAATAGTTTATCGTTGGGGGATGCGCTCGAGAATTTGGAGGATGACACCCCCCACAGGGGGTAGTCTGACAGAATCACTGCTTTGAGCGATTCTAGCTCCAAACTTATGGATTGTTTCACAAAGATTGGACGTAGTCCCTTTTCATCTTCATATCACAAGGAATTCATTCTTGAGTGAATGTAATACAAGTTTAATTTTATGAAAATTCATGTGTTGAGATGTTGAAGAACGCTGAGTTCGATTCCGAAGTCAAAACTTTGAATTTTGAAAACCAAGATGAAATCGTAGTCCTATTAAAACGACATTATTTTTTAATTATTCTCGTCTCGAATCCCTCACAGTTCTACAACCCACAAAGTGCAACGGAGGAAGGCAACATCCCAAACAATTGCATCTTGAAAATTCTTCTGATTTTCGTTAAATTTCATCTCTAAGAGCTCCGAATGAAGCTGACACAAAACGACTTTATTTTCTCGAAAACACATCATTCAGAAAATATGTCTCTGTTGTGACGAATTTTCATTGCACAAGTCGAGTGATTTGGCGAATTTTCAAGATCCTTTTTTCTTCTTTAACTTCTCCAGGACAATACTGAAATGATCTACAATAAAGCCACCGCGCACTATCTCGCCCAGGAGTTACTCTTGTGGGGAAGGTCCTACCAAGGGGTGTTCGGAAGCCCGAAGTCTATTCCGGCATTCGGAATTAGTTGGATTCCGGAGGGCCGAGGTGGATCAATACTAAAGCGCTCACATCTTGCTCTTGGGGTCGTTGGTTCGATTCCTCTTCGCGTCATGTGGATTTTGTGGACAAATACCGTGTACATGGGTTTTCTCGGGGTTCTCTCGTTTCTCCCACTTTCTTCATTCCGCCAATCATCCTCCATCCGGCCTGTGCCAAAGTTGCGTAAAACTATCAGGTTACAGGTCTTGAAAATAAATATCAAATTCAAAATTCGGAATTCCAATATTCCCACTTTCCGGAATCGGAGAAATTGGCATTCCGATTCCGAAATCCGAATTTCCGTTCCGGAATTCCGAACATTCTTAGTCGTACCTCAACTCTGTAATGGCTCTGACCTCAAAGTCAGTACAAGAAAAGTAAAACGTAAGAGTTCTAAACATTATTGTTCCATATTCTGAGTGTAATGTTGCACGCCTTCCAAGTCCAACAACTAAAGATATGTCTCTCTGTCATTCGAATACAAACTTACCCAGTCAATTTCATTGAATATAGCTGCCGCAGCTTAGATCATAGGGCCTTGACTTTTTCAGTTCTCGGTTCGATATCAGCGGCCGACTATTCTGACTTAAGTTTTCTAGGATTTTTCTCTTAGTCACACGAGAAAATGCCGGGATAGTACCTCAACTTAGGCCCTGACCGACTCTTCTTTCATTTTCCCGTACCTCATCTCAGCCTGAGCCATAGATGCCTAAAGGCCATAAATAAACTCAAATTGAAAATTCAGTTTCATAGATTTCCATGTATTTAAGTCTCAGGAAAATAATGGTGGCATCCTCGTGCGAGTACTAACATGTTCTTAAACTCATAAAGTCAACAACAAAGAAATTATTTGAAATCACAGTTTGTACCTGAATCAGCTCACAGTTCCATTTGAGAGCACAGTGACGAGAGATCACGTGAAATCAAATAGTGATGATTCCTAGAAGACGTTTGCACGCTCGAATACACTTGCTGACAGCCAAGTCAGAAAGGGAGTTCTTCCTTCAGCGGCTGCCGTCACTCAGAACATAACAGAGGGAGTGAATGCTCTTGGTGATTTCTCGCGAAAATGCACAGAGGCCGCCTTCAGTAACAAGTTGCAAATTGGATTATGCCGGAAACGAGGAATTAATTCTAATCCATAAAGTAACCATTGTTTTCTAACATAAGCGATCTTGTTTCATTTTCATCATTTGCCATAGCTTGGAATGTACCTTCATTAAACTTATTTAAGCTGAAATAATGAAGGAAAAGATGCTGTTTAAGTGGTCTTGAAAGACTAAAATTAAAATGTAAAGGCGTCCATTATTCTCTAAACTTATTAAAAAATGTTGGAGAATGTAAATATTAAGAAACACTACAAAATATTCATTCTTTTCTCTTTAGCGTAGAGCAGAGTCGTCGTAATAAATTTAAATATTTGAATGGCGGTGGCACACACCAGCTAAACAGAGACAAGGGATGCGAGACATGTACAAGGGTTTAGTACGGCACAGCTATGCTTTGCTTTGCTCTACTTCAACTTTTTTTTTCTTGGGGGGGGGGGAAGTACCCTAACTAAACGGGGTGACAGGGAATAAAATGTTATTAATAAGAAAATAACGAGATGGGTAATATATCGTACATTGTACACGGCTAAACACAGGGGAATTTCCCCCTCATTACCCCCAGTAATTCACACACTGCTCACCTTATACAAATGAGCGAGCGTCTAATTCTCCAACTTTTGAATACTCGTTGTATTCTTATGGGTCTACGCGGATGAATACGAAGTTATAAGTAGAAGAGGTCAAGTTTTAGGTGGATTCCGAACAACGTTCAATGTCTTCCCACCGGGAAGCAAGCCCAGAAGCCCTTGTGGTAAAAATGACCTTGTGTTGGTTGAAAATACCAATGTATTCCAATATACAGTATTAATGCTTCTTCAGTATCATACATTACATTTTTCATCCAAGACTTGTTACTTAGGTACTGAAGTTCCGATACACAAAACAATGGCTAAGGAATATATGTGCAAAGATACAAACGAGGAATATCTATGTGTCTCCCGTAGTTCTAGTGGAGAAAGTCAGGTAAATATCGGGATGCTACCTACAATACAGATATTGGGCAATTACCTTTAGCACAATATTTTCCCTGGAAGTTACAATTGCTGAAATTGATAAACATTATTTTGTATGGGTCGTTTTTGTAACATTGACTCTAACCCGTTGCTTTTAAATCCACAAACATCCGTACCCCAGCGAGATTCGAACCTTCAATCTCACGAACACCAATAAAGCGATCTAGTCCGCGTGAGCATCGAGGTCAACAAAATATGATTGCTAAGGGATATAATTCATCTCACTTACAACGAACAAGGACCACATTTACGTGTACAGTATATAAATAAAACAAATAACAACAACATGAATTGTTTACTTCGTATGGATAGAAATACCTATTTATGTATTTTGAGAGCAATGAATCTTGCTTTTATTCATTGCGGGAGAGACCATTGACCTCCATGTTCCCTGTACGTGGCGCCAATGAATGTACTATGATACCAATAGTATTTTTTATACTGCAGTAGTTGTTTCTTGATGTTTTCGTGATCCTTCCACCGCCTTCTTCTTCTTCTTTTTTTTGGACAAACGACTTCAGACAGAAAGCGTGAAAGCAGGCGAAGTGTTCGTTTATCAAGCGCCATCCATCCATCTCATTCCCTCATATACCCTTCCATCCGCCACTGACTGACTTATTTGCGGTTAACGAGCGTAACAAGGAAAACTGGTATCGTGCTCCAACAGCTCTGTTACACGAGATCTTGGCCAAAGTGATTTATCGCTCGGCCACCGAAATTGATTTCTTTTCTACTCCTTTTACGTATCTTCGTCTCTCTCTCTCTCTCTCTCTCTCTTTCTCTCTCTCTCTCTTTCTCTCTCTCTCTCTCTCTCTCTCTCACTCACTCTCCCTGCAGTAACCCATCACCCCAAAGACTTCTTGCATTCCACGTCAATCCGTTTCTCGTGAACAACATGGCTCGTTTGGTTGAAAGAACAAGAAGCTGAGATGGCAAAGAGGAGATGAGAGGGGAAGAAGAGAATGTGGAAAGAGACGCAGAGAATGAAGAATAAGGAGAGCATCCATTGCATGTTGGTGGAATCTTGTTATTTCTCACGTGAAGTACATTGAAAGTAGTGGTTTTCGTATCTTTGATTTATGGTTAGATTGTCATCTTTGTTACATTAGCTATCCGTTACTAACCGTGTATGCGTATTTGAAATTTAGCGAGAAAAATTCCTGTCTCGGTCTTGATTTTGAACGAATTTTATATCAATTTTCAGGAAGTACCGATTCTGGAACTATCGGGAAGCCTCAGAAATCGGGAATTCCATAGACCTCTGGAAGTTTAGAGCGGTGGGAGTTTTCGAGATCTC
This sequence comes from Lepisma saccharinum, assembly GCA_022664845.1. Classification (NCBI taxonomy): domain Eukaryota; kingdom Metazoa; phylum Arthropoda; class Insecta; order Zygentoma; family Lepismatidae; genus Lepisma; species Lepisma saccharinum. The sequence goes on along the minus strand of JAGDQP010007600.1, from coordinate 39,414 downwards.
TGGAAGTTTGCAGAGGTTGAAACTTCCGAGACCTCTAAAAGTTGGGAGAGATGGGAATTACTGAGGCTCGGGTCGGGAATTCTAAGGCTTCGGCAAATCTCGATCATTCTGGATTTCTTGCATATTCCTCATTTCGAAAACATGTTGAGTTATTCGGAAATTGTTGCAATATAGAACTAACCGTAATACTTACAATGACAAATATTAACGCTGATGTAATTACCATAATTGTGATATTAGTGAACGTTACGTATGTTAAAGCTGGAAATACAATTATCACGATAATGATGATGCGTGTACTGCTCAAAGGCAGGTCCTGACCCGAAGATCTTTGGACATAGTGAACCAAAGGTGATTTGACATTGCCCTCCATCTGATGAGGATGACGTCCTAAGGACTGGACCTACAGTTGAACGTGGGATCCAAACCAGTTTTGTCCCCACTGGAAATCGAACCTGGGAACCTTGATTCAAAGGTAGAAAGCGTTACCACTCATCCACAGGGGGACACAAACTGATTCTAGTAATGTACAATTGAAGGTATAGCGACTATTGCTAAAATTAGAATAATTAAATTAGCATAGTTCGTAACTGTCTTTTGTTATTTCACAAAGATGTCATATGTTTTGCAACTAAGTCTATTTCTTATAGTTGTTGAGTGTGAAGCTTGCAAGGTAACCAAACTTCATAAAGAACTCTACACTTAAAAGAAGTACTAAAATCTCTATTGTGTGCTAACGAACTACTGTCATTATAAAAAATTAACCTTTATTTTCCTGACAGAATGTACATATTGTTGAGTTGTTCTTTTCAACTTCAAGGTACCGAGATCGAGGTTGGAGTATTGCGTCGGCGAATCAGGGGTCCAAACAATAAGTGGACAGTTTGTCAGTGTAGCGATGTAGTGGAAGTGTAGCGTTAGATCGCAGTACTGCACTGCTACACCTCCCTTGCTGTAGGGCTGGCCAAATGACGTTGGATACCCACTTCGCCACGTCAATACCACAGCCTCTATCTCAGGACCTTGCAGACTTGAAAAGAACAACTATTTTTTTTGGTATTATTAGCTTCCTGTGAGCGAAATTTTAGCGTAGGTTTCAATATGAACTCATGGGTAGTTCCCATTACGAGAAAGTTACGTGCTCAATGACATCATAAATCACAACTGATGCAAAGAGCTTGCTTACTTTACTCGTCATTACACTCATTTCGAATTTACAACGTAAGTGTGTCGTCAGTTCTTCGTCTTCTTTTTAAAAAAAGTCGTCTACAACTCCCATTGCCTTGTAAAGAATAAGTGATGTTACTGTATCGTGAAAAGGAATGTTGAATCCAGAAGAAGAGGGGGAAGAAGGGAAAAGAAGAAGAAAGATTAATCACACATAGAAGAAGGTGGGGGACCTGATCTTAGAGAAAAGGCAAGAATAAGGAAAGATCAAAAAAACAAAAGAAGAAAACTGGCCGCGCAATAGCAGAAGTCAAGCCTGCGGGTACAGATGATCAGTCGAGATGTACGGACGGTGTATTTACTGTCCATGTAACTCCACGGTCTTATTTATCTCCGTTTACCAACTCCTGAGATGGCCATCGACTTGCAATCTAAATCAATGGAGATTTGTTTGCAAGCAATTACTCCCCCCCCCTCCTCCTTCTTTTTTTTGCAACAACCTCTGTTCTTCCTCTCCAGCTGGTCCACCAGTGATGAACGAGCTGTACAGCAGGTGATGGAGAACCAGGACATCACCAGTTAGTTGTCTTCTTGATCAGGCACAGTTAACATTGACGCTATTGATGAATTTGTAAGATTTTTAAATTAGCGAAGAAGGAAATCGACTTATCCAAAATAAATTTGCTGATTTCTGATTGATATAGACTGTATAAACAATTCGAATTTTTCAATCAAACTCAATGTGTTACCTCAGAAAGCTTATTGCGAATCTCGCAAATCACTTGAATCAAAGGATGGTCGTATGAATTTGACAAATTGATGAATCAAATTTAAGATCATTAGGCTATTTGGTAATGTTTTCTTTGTAGTTCAGTGGCAACAAATTAACCATGATTTTATCTAGTTCGTGGTGAAAGTACAATCCAGTGATGGAATGTCAACAATGATTCCAAATTAGTGACTTTACAGTTTTAAATTTAAGATAAGGTTTTTTTTTTTTTTTTTTTTTTTTTACGATTTGACTTTCAAAGCTTTCTTTAAATTGTTGCATTAAATGTAATTTGTATTGACGAATGTAATGATAGGATTATTTTAAGTAGAAATAACCTAAATAC
>JAGDQP010007600.1:0-33218 GCA_022664845.1 Lepisma saccharinum | reverse complement strand
GAAGGTCTAAACCTAAAAAACACGAACCTGACTTACCCAACCTCCAAGTGCCTTTGGTCACTACTTTTATTAAATATCCTAATGTGTATACAGTATACATAAAAAAGCAAAACAAAAAAAGTTAATTTTCTTTAAAAAAAATGTAGAACCGCCAGGGTTCGATCCTGGAACCTTCTGATAAGCTTCCCGATATATTAACCACTGGACTAAGCTGGGAGCTGCCGAAGAAGTGCCTGCGCGAGAACGTACCGTACCCCGCGTCTTTCTACGTCTGTTCTCGGGCACGAGGAATGGTTCTGAAAAATATATATATATTGCTAGATGGAGAGTCTCACTTCTTTCCTGCTACCTGGTGTTAGTCCAGCGAAACGAAAATAAAATAATGTTAGTATGCAATTGAGTCTTCCTAGGATAAATGTCCCTCAAATTGGCCGTACCCAGCGTTTTGGTCGTGGTTAAGATGATAATTTCAAAAGGCCTTAGTTAAGAATTACAAATTTAGCCTATCAAAGTCTAAGCAGATAAGCAAAGAACTATACTTAGATTTCTCTCCAGTTATTTATTGCTATAATGTAATTATTGTGGGCTTTTCTTTATTTAACAACTAACAAGAAAATGTTTAGAGAAGTATGTTTATGGACCCCTTACAATGTATCATTATGTAAATGATTCATATCAATTATTGTTTTATGGGGGGTGGGGCAATGACTGGTAGGCAAATTTTCCACAGTGCCTATTTATTTGGCATGAAGGCAAATAATTAGCATTTTTTTAAATAGATTTTTCATATTTCTAACATAGCCATTCTAAACTTTAAGACATAAATGCGTAAACTAGCATTTTCACGTAGGATGTGGCTTCACAGGGACAAATATTTGACAGCGGGTCTCAACAGGGTCAATAACAAGTACACGTCTGCATGTCTCTAAAACGTAGAGTGAACGAAAGGGCCAATAACTGGGCATTAAGGGGGCCAGGTAATGGTTAGAGAGTGCCAACAACAGGTCATTTTGTAGTTTTGAATAATAATAATAATAATAATAATAATAATAATAAAATACATGTTCTGATTTTTATTAATTTTATCTACTATCAAATTAATTTCGGGGAGGATTTAAGAGTTTACAGTTAACCACGAACAGGAAATTAAAGCCAGAACAGACCTGCACTTCAAGTTTCAAAACGACAGTGGTCTGAAAGGGCCAATAACTGGTACGTTTACCCCACTTTCGATGTTTTTAAAAAAGAAAAGAAAAGCATGAAGTGCAACTTGAGAATCTGATACTTCACGTTATGGGTCCGCAAAAGATCAAGTAGATATTGGCGCATGACTTACTAGACACACTTTATTTCTAGTTCGATTCAACTGACACCAGGTGGCATGAAAAGTAAACGTAGAGATTAGGAATTCTTTATCTATATTATTTAACTATGACTTGTAAATTAAGAATGGCTTTTCATACAGGTGCTCGCTGCATGCTGCTTGTGATTTGGCTGGATAGCCAAACACGTGTAAGACGAGTTTCTATTAGCTACTAATACAAATCGCAAGCAAAGCATGCAGTGACTGCCAGCAAGGAAAGCCGGCCTAAGCCAGCCAAGTTGCAAGCAAGGCATTCGTTCTAGCTCGTGCATGAAAAGCCTCTCAAGGAGTTTCTGAATACTCTTTGCATATTTTTGGAGACTGAATACCTTCTCACTTTATTTTAGTAACGTTCACGCAACCAATTACTTGACCTTTTCCAGAAAATTGTTGAAAATGTTTTTAAAGTATAGAATCAATATTTTAAAAATTATTCTCATAAAGATCTTCATAGAAAGCTGGAAATTCTTGTCCTACTTTTCTTTCAGAAATCCCTAAAAGAATTGTAGTAAACAAAACAACAACAAAAAAAAAAAAAAAAAAAAAACGTTTCCGTTCATACGAAAGTTGCCGAGACAGCAACGTGACGTCAGAAACGATCAATTTCTTAGTTTCGATACTTGGAAATAGAACAAGTACACAGAAACCTCTAGAAAAAAGATGAAGAAGAAGCTATTGGATCGTCTGCTTGTTAGTAGGGCACTGACTGGTAGGGGAAAGAAAAGAAACACTCACCAGTGAAAGGAGACGTATTATGAATCAACTGAAGTTAGAACAGTGAAGGAGGAGGTGTAAAAGGAGGAGAAAGTCTCCCGCCTCCCGCAACGCCCCCTATAAAAGACGTAAATTGTAATTAAGGCTTTAGATACCTCCTATTTGCCGTTTTCAACTTGAGGCTCTAGAACGGGGCGTGGTTTTTTTCCTGGTACTGAGGTGTACGAAAGCGCTTGAAGTGATAACGCGATGCTGTGTTTGACTGTTTTATATTATTTAGGGCAATAGTAGTGACCTCTGTATGGGTAGTTAATTAACTATGATAATTACAGAATATACAGACAATAAACAGAGTAAAATGTCAAAGGAATGGCGTAAGGAAAACAGTACTTAGCGCTACTTTTTGCAAAATTTCAGCGTAAACAATTTATAATTTTGTCGTCACGTGGAGTTTCCTGTTTTCATTACAGAGACTATAATTAGCAAGTGGTTTATTCTGGAATTAACGATGATACCGATAGTAAACAATGAATTGTTTCTCGAAAAGCGCAGATTTTGGTTGATTCGTGGAAGAAGATTAAATTCAAATTGAGCGTGTAAGCTCATTTTCTAAGCAACAATTAGACGTTCTAAAAATCTAACCTTTATATTAATATATTAAAAAAAAAATGTTTATTTCAAAGTCTAGGCCTATACCAAAGTAACTTCCAACCAGATGGGCAGAAATGGAAGTCGTATACCTACCCAGATAGCACAGCAAACTTGCTAGTTGACAAATACCAAGTTTGCTTCAAACTTTGCGCGTCAAGTTTGCTACAAACCTTCTTTTTAACAACGTTGGGAGACTAACATTGAACCTGTCTCGGAAAAAGATGTCAGTCTGCAGTGGATTTCGAAGCCACAATTATCAGATTTTGTTTGCTGTCCGTCACTCTAACCATTACTCCACGATTCTTCTGTTCGACAAAGTACATTTTACTAGTCCTTTTATGGTACTAAAACAGTTTTTGGAATAAAGGCATCTATGTACACTTTAATTTGAAACTGGGAAAGCTTATTGCTCCTTTGTTAGAGTAGACCTATGAAGAAAGCTGATAAGTGATTTCACACAAGCGAGTTACCTCGGGAGTATCATTATGATGTGTTCTTTACTGTTCGAGTCGATGACATTTCTCAAACAAACTGGCTGCCAATTTCGCAGATAGTACGCTAGCTTAAACCAAGTTTCGACTAGCCTTGATTTTTTCTTACTGTGATAAACTAATAGCGATTTTTCCTGTTGTACTAACTGGAACGCTGGAGTTTTAAAAAACTTACTTTTTAACAACTTCTTTCTGTTCGTACTTATAAATATTTTCTCTCCTTTCCTTCTTTTTATATTTTTTAACATTTTATACAATTTTCAAAATTGTACGCATTTTCCGGAAATAAGTTAAACAGTTCAAGTTATATAATTATTCTCTTCTTTCGTTATAGACAATACAAAGACCGAAAACACAATATAGTCCAGTCAAGTTAGCTCAATTTTTAGGTGAACTGAGAACAAACTGCAACAGAATTTCTGACAACGGTTTGTTTCTACGTGAACAAGGTCTACCATTGTAACTCTATTCGTAAATCCAATATGGCGGAAATGAACACATGGCGGATTTAACAGAGGTTATCTATGTATGTCTGTAAGTTTGGTACCTCGTAGAACCTAAACTACTTGAGCGATTTTAACAAATGTGTTGTCGTTGGATTTATATATGCAGCCCGCTTTTAAGAAACCTCTTTTTGTTATTATATATTGCGTACATGCATTATGATTAAGCTTTCCATTATTAGCAATTCAACTTCTGTAGAAGGTAAATACGTTGTACCACAAGTTTACGAAAGCGAATTAAAAAAAGCAATTAAGTAAAACAGTTTGATCTCTTAGCGCTTTCTTCAAAACCTGTAATTTTGTGATATTACGAAAAGAATTACAGTGGTAGACCCTGTTCCATCGTTTTCAGCACATAATATTTTTCATGAAGAAATAACTATTAGAAATTCTTCTGAAATTAAAATTATTCATGTTGGATTTATTATTTCATGACTTCATATAACCTAGGACACAGTCTGGATCAAGATGAATCCAACGATACCTCATTTGTTAAAATCAGGTATCAAGTAGTTTAGGTTCTACGAGGTAACAAACTTACATAGCGGATGAAAATCAGCCATTTGTAATTTCCGCCATGTTGGAGTTATGGATAGAGATACAGTGGTAGACCTTGTTCCATCGTTTTCAGCACTCACAGTTTCGACTTTCTGCCTGTATCAGTGTATTTACTTCAGGAACTGTCTTCGTAACAAAAATTAACTAGTAAAATACAAGACAGTCAGGAGTGGCACACTACAGCAGTGAGTAGAGTGACAGACTACTAAAAAAAATGAAGATTCTAGGTTCGAGCCCCAGTCCAGACAATAGAAATCTCTTTCCGCCAAGGGCTTGATGCTTAACAAGACAGGTTTGTAGCAAGTCTACAGCAATGAAATGCCAAAGCCAAACGTTGTGCAAACTTGTAATACCAAACATTGTACAAACTAGCAATGCCAAACCCCGTACAAACTTTCTGCAAGTTTGGGTGCTATCTGGGTAGTAACCGAGGGTCGATCTTTGAATTTGTTTCTCCGAGCGAAAGATTCCAAAGGGCCAAAAAATAAAATTCAAATTCGTTTCGCCGAAACTTTTCAAATGACACCTCAACCACCTCCGTAGTTCCTCAGTTTGTAAGTTGTCGATAAACAGAGGACCGTGGTGGCTCATTGGTAGAGCGCCCACCTCTGGTGTTTGACGTCTTCCATTCCATCCCTGCTCATGCCATTTGGATTTTGTCGTGGAAAAACACCGTGTCTGTAGGTTTTCTCATGATTCTTCCGTTTCTTCCCACTTTCTTCATTCCACCAATTCATGTTATCCATTATCATCCATCCGTCCTGAGTCAGAGTTGTCTAAAGGGACTTTAAAATTAAATTCAAATTTAATAAACCGACAGACAGACAAATGGAGCCTACAGAAATTATTTGCACGTGAATCCAATAAGCCTGGAAAAGACGACTCTTTGTATGAAGACTAAATTCTTTGCTGCATATTGACTTGTGTTAGAAACACATTAAAATTTGGCATAGTCTAAGAGCTTGTATTTGTATTTATAGCAAACCTTACTTGTATGTAAATACATTTGTAAGCTGTAAATTGTATATACATAAAACGTGTACTTATATTTACAATAAATTTTACCTTAACATTTAGTCTAAAACAAAACTATGGTTTACAGCTTTTATATCCTTCTGAACAAAGATTAGAACTATTGCGCTTCGTGGACTAGTTTCTTAAAAGTACCTTCGTTGCCATTTACTTGACCAGTACCCGGAATTCTGGGTTAAAGGAGTGAACAAATGTTGAAGGTTTTCGCTTTACCGGATCATTTACTTTGGTCGGACTACTCCTAGTCTCCTATTATTGCCTGATCCCTATTTCCTCTCTTTTCCCTAACTATTGCGCTTTTAAAAAATATATTTCTTCTTCTTCTTCTTCTTCTCTTTCTTGTGTCTACTTATAATAAGCATGTTTCGCTTCTTCAATTTCCTGTTTCTACTGCGTTGAACACGTCACAAATATTTGTGTTAATATGCTTCCTATAAATCTCTCTTTTTTTTACAAATATTTTCTTCCAGACATCGTTAAAGGGACGTTTGTTTGATCCTTGCTAATGTTTGCAAACATATATCCATTTTTTCCTTCATCAGAAAACATCTGTTCAAATATTTGTGTATAATGTTTCTTTTTAGACTCTCCCATTAGCTTCCATGTTCCTGTAACCCTACATCGTGTAATCCATGTGTTAACAGTTGATTCAACATATATGGTAGGATGGTTTGAATATATGAGAAGTACAATTTGAATCAAATGTTCTATAAGCATTTATAACAAATAAATTGTCTCTGCCCCTTGACTCAACACAAACTTCATGATAACAACTGTTGCATGTTTGACAACTAATCCAATCACCTTTTGTGTTTGATTTTTTACTTTATAATAACTTTCAAAGCACATACGCCATTAGTTTCCGGTGATTTATTTGCTTTTAGAGTTTGACTTTTAGGGTTTGGGGAATAATGTGCAATTATAGACGTCTTGTTTTTATGGTTTCTCCGCCTTTCTGTTTCGTCTCCAAAAAAACGGGTAAAACATTTGCACACGCCCAATTATAATACAACTACAGTAATATGATAAAAAACCTTCACAAATTGTGATGTCATGGCGTGGACGGTCAAGTGTCTAAGCTGAAAGTAAGATCTTTGTACCAGCTAGTGGTACATACCAGAGTTCAGTAATTACTACTTTGACAACTTCACTAATTTGTAACGACGTCTTTTATGTTTACTTAACTTCAAAAGAAAAAAAGAAAAAGAAAAAAGTGAAAGTGACTCGTAACTTCGAAACTATATAAGCTTTTCCCAAAAACTGTCTTTTCGACAGTTATTGATTGAAACTTTACTGCCCGTCACAATTCACATGATCCATAGGAAAATGAGATGTATTGTATAACATTACACCAACTTCAGTGCCTTTAAATGTTCTATTTTGCTGGAAGAATTCTAAATATTCAACGTCTTATCGATCTTGAACTCTCGCCAAGGAAGATTTGGGTTCACGTTCAGTGAATTGACTGCTATTTTTTACTTTTTAAACAAAAATAAAATAAGGAAAGAAAAAAAACCAGACGCACCACCCCTTTCGAGTTATTTTACGTATTCCCGTTACCTTAACGTATGTTAAGACTCGAAGTTGTATCTTGTACTTATAAAGTTTCATTTGTATTAACAGACACACAATAATAGTGGGACGAAGATTGGAAATCAAGATGAGAATCTCGTCTCCTGTTGTCCTACTATAGATTGAGTGAGTGATAACTTCTTAATGAGGTTTCTCGTAGTAGAATGGAACTACAAAAGAGATGTCCTGTGGCGAGCTTCTCTCTTCATGAAAACAATGGCTACCTAGCTGATTGGGTATATGTAGTGATTTCGCTTCATGTTTGCCGGCGAGTTTACAAAGTAACTATAGATCTTTTGAAAGCATTTCCTTCTCAGAGTTTTTCTTTTTTTTATGGATCTTTCCTACACAAACAATCGAATTGATCTCTCTACAGTCTATTCGGAAAACAAAGCTTCCAACTGACTTCCTTTTTGAAAATACAACTCTACTATTTGTACTCTATTCTGCCGCTACAAGATTTTGAATATCTTTGTGTATCGCAATGCGTCTAGAGTTATCAGACGGAAATATTAAAAAGAAAGGACAGAAAGGTTCAGAAAATAAGGACAAGATGGCCGAAAACCCTTTTTCGCAAATATGTAACAATATATCAATACAATGTAACAATAAAGTATCAAATTTACCATACTGGTACTGTCTTATTGGAAACGTGTGACTTGACTTTCAGTTCTGCTTAAAAAATACCGTCAAAGAAAATAATAGGAAGTGAATCTTGCTATACTGTGCATAGTATACAAAAATGCCCATCCTCCGGCCTACTTGTCAGATGGCAGCACAAGTCTAAGATCACGTGATACCGCCGAGAAATGCCATTAATGGGAAACTATTAATTTTCATTGGCTAACATGTCAATTAAGTTTTCTAGCATAATAGTTGTTATGTTTCATAAAAAAATGTTTAATAAATTTAATATTGTTTACGTGCTATATTAGTTTTAGTCACTTTCATTCTTTAGAAATTAATTGCTCTATATCTTATCTTTGCTTTCTAAACTTATGTTTTCTTTTCTCTTGATTTTATATCCATTTTCGTCTGGACGAAGTAAAAGAGTTCTTCGTTCAGTTACGTAGATAAAGAATGACTGTTGGTTGGTTAGAAACAAGGATGTTCTAATAGAGGATTTGCTTGTAGCTATCTCATACCGAGAAAAAGAATGAAGGCAAAAAACAACTGAGCATCGACCAAGGCGACGTGCATGATTGGTTAGCGAACAACAAGATAACTTGTTGCCATCTTTGTTAGCCGAAAACAACGCTTTTGATTGAAGTAAGTGGGCTAACTGGACGGGACTATGCTGTGACATATGGCTTCATGTTCTTGGCAAAATCGCATATCCTCTATTAGAACATCCTTGTTTAGAAACTGAAGGTACCAGGACTGGCCACAACTGTCTTTACTGTCCAGGTGTACGTGAGAACTTCTAGCAATCACTTATTATTCTTTCCTTTGGTATCGTTTTATTTCGTAGTCAATCCTTAATCTATTTTTTTTTTTTGGCAAGATGGCGGACTAGAAGAAAGTTGCTGAAATCTTCTGTGCATTTTTTACAATATTCCAAAGTGTTTTTCGGCCTTCAAGAAAATTTACTCAGTAGTGTTATAAAGTGTTATAGTTTTTATATAATAGTTTTACATCACGAAAATTCTAAATTAACTGTGATAACATCAAATGCGACAGTGACAAGAGAGTTAAGAGCAAACTGACGACTATGGCGGACTGTAACCATAGCAACTTATAAATAACTGACCTTAAAACATCAATTAATAAGACTGTTAGACTGTAAAACCGTATTATATTACAAATATTATTAAAAAACAGCAATTTTAAAAATGAACGCGCAATGGATGGGCATAATTAGCCAATTCCGCGCTAGATTACAAAATACGAATACAATCCTTAATCTAAGAGTCATAGGCAAAATAATTATCGATAGCGAACTCCCAAACACACCTAACCATTCATGCCATCTGGTGTCAGTCCAGCCAAACTAGGAACGAAGTAATGCAACAAAAGCTGACTTTCCTTGCAGGCGATCGCCTCGTGCTTTGTTTGCAATTTCTATGAGTAGCCAATAGAAACTCGTGTTAAACGTAGAACACGTACTTAAACATGCATTTCAATTGGCTACACACCCAAATCGCAATCAATGCATGGTTTCATTAAAAGCTAGCTGAAGGTATGCGCAATACAAAAGCTTTTAATCTATTGCGAGCCTAAAACGTGAAGTATGAGATTTTCAGTTTGTCCTCATGCTTTTCCCAGTCTTTAAATCGAATGTACGAACAATCATTGCATACTAGCCTTTTTTTCATTCCGAGTTTATCTAGACTAACACCAGGTACAAGTAGCAGAAAAATAATAAGAGAATAGAGTTCACTATCTGTAGTTATTTTATCTATGACTTGTAAATTAAGTTATCTCGGGATTACATGGAGATTCGGCAAGATGGCGGCTTAATAGATGGAAGCCGCTGAAATTTTTAGTAATTAACTTGCACAACTTCATAGTGTTTTCGGACTTCACTCCTAGAAAATTTATCAAGATATGTATTATAGTGATTCAAAGTTTAATACAATAGTGCTTCAAGGTGAAATTCAAAATTGATAGTGAGATGTACATAAAAAAGTGACTGTGACTAGAGTTTAAGAGTGAATTGACGCCTATGGCGGACTGTTACCATAGGAACCTATAAATAACTGACCTTCAAACATTAATTATTAAGACTGATAGACTGTAAAACTATATTATATTACAAATATTATTAAAAACAGCAATTTTTAAAACGAATGCGCAATAGATTGGAATAATTAGCCAAGTCTGCGCTAGAATATAAAATACGAAATATGGATTACATGGATCTAAATACGGGAGACTTCTAGAGGCCCGAACTTGAAGCCAGTACAAGCCATGATTACCTGGCAGGTGTAATTGATTAAAAAACACAACTGAACATCACGTTCCGTACAATACCATATTTAAAATATTCCAGTCTTCCTCCTCTCTTCGTTACCTAGAATCCATTCTTTGCTTCCACACACCCAGGTATAAGGCAACCAATAAGACGCAAGTAAATCCCAATTCACCAGGCAAGATTAATCGAAAACCGGTGTTAATTTGACCCAGCTTAATTTTATTGGGCCAGTCAATCCGTCTACCGTATTTACATCCATATCGGGATTAAAATGTTTTATCGAAATGCTCCTTAGCATCGAGCTCTAAGTAATGATACTGGAGTGACTGCTTAGTGTCGAAAGATAGACGCCAGAGCAAATATTTAAACTCGTTTGTCCACTTCCAGTCTAATCCAATGTGGACAAAATTTTCAGTACTTACTCAGTTTTATACGCTTCTTATCGCTGTGCGGCCCATTTTTTTATTTGTCTTAATTCCTGAGTTATTCATGTAATAAATAGTATTCCGTACTCTGGATATAATATAAAATACTGCAAATAATATTAACATTTTTAGTAAGAACTAAGACAAATAAAAAAATGAGTCGCATAGTGATAGCAAGCGTAAAATCTGAATTAGAACCAAATTTGTTTTTCCATATTGGTTAAGACTGGAAGTGAACAAACGAGATTAAGGGATGAATAATTCCCGAGAGTGGGTGGCTCCCAAGGGCATTGAAATTATATGCTCCTGGGAGCCACCAAACTCTTAGGAGTGATTCATAAATATTGCCCTAAGTCTCTCCGTTTCCTGGCTTTCGCACCAATCAGTCCATTATCGGTTTTAGATAGAGGTCAATGGTTCCTTATTGTGCTTCTCATAGTTCAGTTGATTAAGACCACCAAGCTCCTTGTTCCAGATTGTTTACTTCTCTAGGTTATTAGAATTGCTTATTAATATACTATTAGGCCGGCTTTTCATGTACGCGCTAGCTATATGCGATTAGCGTGTGCACGAAAAGCCGGCCTTACTTGTAAAAAAAGTTTGTTCTCTTCTGCGCACATTGAAATCACAGAAGAGATATCAAAACCTGATTCATGTTTTAAACTGTACAAGATGTGTAGTTTTTATCAATCTCTAAACCACATTAATATGCAATTTCTTCGAGTGCCATTATAAATACTGGCACAATCCTTTTTTTTTTTAATGAAAAACCTTCAAATATATTTTGTCACAAAATACCAAAACTTATCTCTATATAACGTGTGATCTGTAAGGTGCATTATCGTCTTGGAACACAGCATCACCAATTGCAGACAAAGCTTGAACAATTGCATTTTGAACACCAACAAGTTTGGCATTGTGATCTGTCTGAGGCACAGTAATTATGCTGCACTCCTGTGTGTTACACGATAAGAGTGCTATCTTTCAGTCACAGCCATGTTTCACGCCACTACCATGTGTTGGAAACCTTTTAAGTAGAAGAAACCTCATGCAGCTGTTCTAATCAATCTGTCTAAGTGCTAATGTTCTAATCAACATTGAACATATTGGATCGCAATACACATTAAATTGCTAAATATATGTGATGTTATCCCTTAACTTATGAAAGGAAAGGGCAAGTTAATAATCCTTTACTTTGTTCAGGGACCTTCGGACCTTAAATTTGTCTCTATATTTTGGCTATAGCAGTGTTTGTCAACCTTTTAACACTTGCGACTAGAGACAGGATAAGCACCCGAGCCTGAGCCATTCTCGCGCATGCGCATTACTTCTTGATGTTAATATCATTTTCAACGATTTGCTTCCAATTACCAATTTAGCGTATTGGTAGTATGTTGGAAAGCCACTCCAAGCAACATAGGTTCGAACCCTGGTGTAGTTTTTTATTTTTTTCTTAATGATTTTTTTCTTCTTTTTTATGTAGAAAAGCATTAGGAAATTTAATAAAATTAGTGGACAAACGCCTGTGGAGGTTAGGTAAGTCAGGTTCGGTATTTTTTTTTATTGCACACGCGATTAACTTGTGTTTTCACAACGTGCCGTTCCTGTCGCTAGTCACAAGTCGTTTTAACGGTCACGGACCGGTAAATTACAAGGAAAAACTTTCAAGGATCGGGAAGATGCCAGTAAGTTAGAGGTTTATTTGACTTTTGAGAAGAAACAAACATGTCTTCAGATGATAGTTCTTTTAGAAAGGAAATGTAAACTCTAATCTCAATTTTGAACTGTTAAAATCTACAAAATAAGTGTTAATTAATTAAATGTATCAATTGGCCAGGGACCGGTATAATGGTTTCGCAGAAACCATTGTACTTTATTACTGTAGAATTCCCAAGGCATTGTGGAGCTATTAATATCCACACAGCGATGAATATTTTTGAACGCTCTTAATATTCAAGTGACTGCATTTATAGAAGAAAATTAAACGTGAAGATGAAAAGTATACTGAAAAGAGTTATAGTAAAAATTGAGAATAAAACATCGCCTAGACATAAAAACTACGGAAATCCAGGATTTGTGATAAAGCCGAAGTTTTTCTAGAAAGATCCTGCCGTTTTCACCCAAACACAAAGACACTATCCTATCTGAACACGATATTTTGTAGAATGGACATTTCCGTTTTCACCGTCCTTATATATTTTACAATTTGTTTGTATACATAAAATTAAATAAGATTTAATGTTTCTGAAATTTCAGCGCTACGGCTTTCTGTTACGTAGAAATATAGCATGAAAAACTGAGAATTCGATCTCCTACGTCATATAACGATAATCATCTTCTGATTGGTTTGATGTAATCAATTCATACTATTTCCGTAGCTATATGCTTCTCACTATGTTACGTTCCTTATTCAGAAGTTTGAAGAGGAAAAAAACAAGAAAGGGAAAGAACATTCACATCATGACTTAACGAAATAATTAATGCACAAATCTGCAGAACACACTTCAATAAGTTAAAACACCAAAACATGTTTTTAATAACAGAAATTGCTCAAAACAATGCTAGGGGGCAGTCTTAACTTGCAGTGCTCTTCTTATCACTAGTTCTTGTCAATTCTGATGTCTTGTCTATGTGGCGCAATTGGTTATCGCAGGAAACTTTTTATACTTTTTTCTAAGGCAGTTCGAATCCTATCAAAGGCCGTGTTTTATTTTACTTCACGAAACGCAAGAATAACTTCATTGTAATAGTTTCAATTTACATTTTTGTTTCTTACTTGCTTTTATTATTATTTTTTACAATGACGTATTAAAACTATTCAATATATTCACGGCCTACAAGTAGTACGTTAAATTGTTAACAGATGGCAGTAACGAGCACTATTAATTCATATGCTTTTAATATTGAAAAATACTTCACTAGCATTCATTTAAAAAAGTATACGATTGTCGGATGTAAAAGCCCACATTTTTTTTTACAGAAAATAGGTAATTCTTTTAAATACAAAGTTCTAAAGAGCATTATTAGAACATATCTTATGATTTAATTATCAAAAATGAGCTGCTATAAATTAAGTGATGAAGGTACCAAAATATATCAATATCTTAAAGAAGTATTAAAAGTAAAAATTAATTTTAAAATGAATCAAACGAAATAACTGAAGTGTTAAGGCATACAGAAACGCTATTCACCACTTATATTATTTTTTACGATCCATTTTTGTTATCTCTTGTTAAGAATACTAACAAATCAAGTACCATCTGTATGTTAATGACAAGCAGTCGACAGATTAATTACGTCATAACATGGCGGCGTCCGATTAAACGCAAGACTGAGATTGTTTTGAAGCAAGGTGTTATTACTTTTGATAAATGCATCACAGAAAGAAAAGAAAAATGTTTTCCATAGTCTACTTTAACACAAGAATTTTTTATTGTAATAAAAAATTACTACCGGAAATGTCCATTACGGAAGTTTATTTCTTCTTTTCTTGTTTCCGTGCAAATTTTATCCACCTTTTCGTGAGTTAGAAATGCTGAAATATTGAACAAATGCTCCGTGTATAAATTATTGCGCTTATCATGAATAGCCTGCATGGTGGCTGAAGAGATGGTTGACTTTAATGCAAACACATTTTTTTTGGGCTGTTCCAAAGAAAGCCTCCAGTACGCTCATAATTCTCCTATGAACTGAAGGCAATAAGCAGAAAGAGTCCCCTCTTACATCGTTTACCCGCCCCGTCGCACACCATAAGAATTTCCGCCATTCAAATGCAAATATCCTCTCTTTCGCTGGTGCATTTTTTTTTTTGCGTCAGTCTACGAGAAGATAAAATAAATATTTAAAAAAACGACTAAGAAGTGTATTGGTGACATAAACTCACGTGCATAGCTATTAGATATCGCGATAGTCTCTTAAATATAAAACGTAAATAAATTAAATTAAATTCTTAAATATAGACAATGCTGAGGCGTTGCCCGAATACCATTCCTCTATTTTTGAAAGCTTTATTTACGTAAATGCAGTGAAATTCTGGCTCTAAATTTTCTATTTGGTCTTCATGGGTCTTCTGAAGAAATCGTCATTTTCCCAAGTAGAATAAAATTGCCTATTTGATCGTAATTCAAACTATACACGTATAGACTATAATGTCCACTTTAATGTGAAATAAATATTCCAGTTGTACAAAAGTATTTCTTCAGCATACATTCTATGGACTATAATAAAACCTCTTGGAGTGAGAAAGAAATACCTTACTGTAATACCTTACGCACGTCTTTAATATATATTTAAAAAAAATATTGAACACATCAAAGATATCTACGCTTCAAACATATTCATAAATTAGAATCTTCATTAAACACTTTTTAACTTCATTTTCACACATGTTACAATATATTAATAAATTCCTTTGGTGTAGGCTATAATGATCATGGGTCTTCTGCCCAAATGCAGTTCCAGACTCGAAGGTCCCTGAACAGGATGAATTGATGGTGGGTTGCCATTGTCTTCCGTCGGATGAAGATGACGTTTTAATCCGGGCATTTGTCCTGCCGACAGGACGCGAACCATTAATTTTCACAGTTTCTGTACGTACTATCCGTAGGACGCAGTGTCCTTCTGGTAGGACGCTTGGATGTTGTATCATTAAGGACGGAATCTACAATTTAACGTAGCCTCCAAACCTCTCGAATCGAACCCGGAACTCCTTTGATTGCAAGGCAGCGAGCGTTACCACTCATTCACAGGATACACTTGGAGCGAAGCAAAAATGTTGGCGAGTTTCGGGGTTAAAACCGATATCGTCTCAGTCATTGACTGTTGTTTGGACAAAACAGAGTTTTTAATTTTTTCCTTGCATTCAAACAATGTTGTTTTAAGGGGTGACAAGGACCGGAGATGTTACACCCAGGCCACGGAAGATACGACACGAAATTCCCGGTTGGTGAAATTTCCCATGCAATCCACATCAATCGGGTCACCGGTTCATTCGTGTCGTTTCGTACCGAGTCAC
Organism: Lepisma saccharinum; assembly: GCA_022664845.1. NCBI lineage: Eukaryota > Metazoa > Arthropoda > Insecta > Zygentoma > Lepismatidae > Lepisma > Lepisma saccharinum. The sequence continues at coordinate 17,981 of JAGDQP010007600.1, read as the reverse complement.
CAAAACTGACCCAGCTTCAGGTGTGGCACCATGAAAAGGCACTCTACCGAGCCTCCGTGCCGATCCAGGTGGCCGAACGGTCTAGCGCGCTAGTCTGTCGAGTCAAGGATCGTGGGTTCGAATCCCGCATGGATGTGATTTTAACTGTGTTGTCCGTAGTTAGGAAAAATCAGTTGAAAGAGTTGCAAGAGTTGTAAGAGTTAAACCAGTTGGGTGGCGCATTCGGTTAGGGTGCGTTTCACCTCTTAAAAAAAAAAAGTAGTTCAATGGTAGAGCGTTGCCGTAGCATTCAGAAGGTCATGGGTTCGATCCCAGTGGTCGACCATGGTGACTGAAATTTTTCCAGTTGTTTTTTCTCAGTCACACCAGGCAAATTGCCGGGATGGCATCTCCAACAGAGGCCCTGGCCGACACCTTCTCGAATCCTTTCCTCTCCCCTATCACGGCATGAGCCTTAGCTGCCTAAAGACCTGAAATCAAAATTTCAAAGTCAAATTCAAGAAGACACCGTAGCTCAATAGTCGATTTGGATTGTAGCGACGTAGAGTCTTGTTTACTGGTAAATATGCCATCTCAATTTTACAATATTGCATGTAATTTTAATTACTTTTTTTTTTAAAAAAAGAATAGTGTTTACATTTGATACATTATTTATTATATAAATATATAATCAATAAATCTATGTTTCTTCTCTTATAGGTGAGGAATGGAGTACTATCTTCTACATAGGCTGTTCAGGTAATGTAACGAATAATTTCAGTTGTTTAACACAGCCTCGGCAAAGGAAAACTCAGTTATGTAGGGAGAAAACTAAAGAAAAAATACAATATACAGGGTGGTAATGTAATGCAGGCGACAAACTTCAAAGGATAACATTGGAAAAAGTAAGGAATAGGAAACTTTTATCACCATAGTGAAAATTCGGTCTCATTTCAAAGCTACACGTTTCCAAAAAAACGCGGAAAAATGAACTTAAGCGCTTCGCACTAAGGTTTTAATGTAACCCTACTTAAAATAAACAGGATCAGCCTTTAATTTAACCCCTTGTGTCATTCTTCTTAGGGAATTTTGCAGTGAACCAAAAGGCGGTCCATCATCCCCTGACCTACTCTATATAATATATTATATTCTTCACAAGAAACTATATATACTATTAGAAGCTAGCACATTGATTCTCAATTTCGTCTCTGTGACGAGTTTCTCCTTCTTTCCTTTAAGAAGTCGTGTACAAAACCAGCTGGCTCTGTGTAAGTAAGTTTATCAGTTTAGAAACTTTTGCGGAAGACAGTCGGTATCTTTGTCTCTCTCTCTCTTCCTTCCTGAGCTTAAGAACTTTTGCCGTAGACGTGAACCTCATCAGCTGTTCCCGCAGATTAGTTTCACAGAAACTCTTAGAGGATTTGGTGCAAAGAAAATGGCCGTTTCTTGCAGTTAATGGAGAGCTCTTAATTCTGTTTAACCTTTTTCCGTCTCTTTCGTTTCTCTTTGACTTCTTTCTTTCTTGCCTAGTCGAACGTTAAAAAAAAGAAGAGGAAGCTATTAATTTTTACAGCTTTTGGTGTTACATTTTACGTCCAAATTGGGATTTAATAGTAATATAAACAATTCTTCTCAAACGATTTACTGGTCAGCAAGATTTAGCCTGTTCTTTCCTTGACCTATTGAACTAGAAAGTTTATAGTTGCGTTTAAAATGGTCGGTTTCATACATATGTGTGGAAGCTAGAATCTTGAGCTTCAGTTCTTGGACCGCTTTCATGGAATGGAGTAGCAGAGCTGAAACTAGGTCACTCGGCCTAAGCTAGACATGAGTGACCCGATCTGAAACCTGACCCGATCAACCCCACTAAAGCCTTAGATCAGAGAACTACCTCACTCGGCCGTTATTTGGACACCCCTGGGGCATTTTTGTTCTTTCCATATTTTTACTATTGTCAACAACTTTTGAACGTCGAGTTTTTGTTCTTTGGGGATAAAAGCCTTGTCTCAGGCCCCCCCCTGAAAGAAACACTGTTCAAATGTAATAAGGAAACAATAAAAGCTCTGGCCTGCCTTCCGAGTCACTGGGTCTGGCCGGTTCCCAAACGTAGACCCGGTGACCCATTTCAGCTCTGCGTAGTACCTCATATTCCATTTTGGACAATGTTTATACCGTTCTTAGAAGTCGCCTGTTTTGAGGCTTTACAGAAAATTTATGACGAATTTTAATATCTTGAAGTTTTTTTTTCTCGAGAGAGAGATGTTTAAAAACATGAATAAATTACAAGTATTTTTTAGTGTCTTGAAAACTTCTTTGTCACTGGTGTCAATAACTTCTTTGTCACCAACGAAAATTAGCCGCGTGTTGACAACAACATGAAGTTTCATAGTTTACCACCAGATGGATATGGATGGGCATTGCTTAAATAAACATCGGTTGCCCACATAGATAGACGTCGATCAATATGAAACATAGATTATCGATGCGGATCGATATTGTTCCATGACGAATGCTCTATTATTTAATTTAGTTTATTCATTATGAACAAAAAGTTTTGTAGCAAAATCTATTTGCTCTTTGGACAATACTTACTATAGTTTCAGAACATAGGAAAATTAATGATACCTATAATCGATGTCGATCCCACATCGTTCGACGTAGGCCTCAAGTGGGGTCACTCTCCTACATGCATTAGCGATGTGGAGCGATATGGGTTCCATCAGCGGCCAACGTGCATGTGCTACTGGGGCGGGGTTGTTTTTCAAAATATCAATGCCTGATCCATAAATGCTTAAAGACCATAAATAAATTTAAATAAAATTTTTAAATAATTTTTCCACTTTTTTAAAAATCAGTGTATATGACTAGCATGGTCTCTTAGGAAGTCTTGTAGCCTTCCTGGAAGTGAATATTAAGCTGTCGTCAGACTCGGGAAATTTGTGATGGTACAAATGGGGGAGATTTGCATGTTGCAACCGAGATTCGTCTCTGCTCAACATTTCCTTTGCAGCATCTAGTTCAAAAGATGAGACATCTATTTTCTTCATCACTCGCATAATGAGGACACACACAAACACACGCACTCACACATACGAGATAAGAGGAAGATTTTTGGGCTTTGAATTTGTATATATAAACATCTATCCATGTGTTTGTATCTTATGTCTGTGTAATGTGTGTATAAATGGTTGATACCGCAAAAGGCGCCAGAGTGTAATAACCTATCCTTCTTGACAAAATGACCTCGCCATGTGATTGGCTCCGAAAAAAAAAATAATAAAAGGAAGAGCCAAAAGACTGCTTCTGGCTGCTGCGACACAAATCATTTCGCCACGCCCACCAACGGTGAGCGCACAGTAGGGGCAAAAATTAATAGAACATGTCGAGGAAATATTGTCGCAACCCACTGATACATAAATATTACATAAATACGTCAAAAAGTAGAACGGTTTGCATTCCTTTATATATATATTTCTTCTGAATTTTCTTCAAAATGTATTCACCTAAATTTCTCATGACCTGTCATCCCTGCTCAAAACTAATAAGAAAGAATTATAACGTAGAAATTCATCAGTTCGTTTTTTAGTTGAATTTTAAATTGAAATAAAAATAAAGTGGAAATAAGTATTTTCCTTCATCTGCAAGTGCTCGTTTTCTTTCTTTTACATTTTCCTTTCAATAGGTTGCACTTTTCTGAGAACACTGTGTGAATCTTATTGCTCTTCTGCAGTATAGCCAGGTACACATTAAAAAAATTCCTAATCTACAGCCTAAAGATTACTAAAATCCAATGAGTAGGTGGTGGTGTAGCTAGCGAATAAAATATCACTTTCTGTAGTTAGATGAGTATTTAAAGTAGCTAATCCGGTATAAATTGGCAACACTGTAATGTGATGGAAGCTAAACAGTAAATTGGTTTCATCAAGTTTTAGTTTCATTTACAATTAAAGGTGCGCGCTGCAAATGAATTCTTTTGTGGTGCTATAATATTATACACACAGCTCGTTAAGAAAGCATGCTTTCAGCTACATAAAATATATATTAAAGACAGCTCATAAAACTGATTGTAGATTATTATTTCGTTAGATAATATATTTATATGAATAGAAAGGAGTTTATCAAAATTTATTATGCACTTATGTGTCTGTAAATATTATCCTTCTTCTAATTTAAGATTGAATAATGTGACAGTAACAAACTGTTGATTACTCGCTTCTATTATTAATGCATTGTTGATGTCTATCTCAGACTGAATCCTTCATTTATGTTAGTTCTGTTCGAAGTATGTACATGTGGGATACATTCAGTACATAATAGCTTTCGACTGTAGTAAACATAATCTATTATACGGTTAGAAAAATTGATCAAACATGTAACTGTGATTGTACTTTTCGATAACTTAAAGTTTAATTTTTATCGTCAAATTAATTTTAAGATTCATAACTATTAAACGAAACTAGTAGTAATATCATAATTATCTTCATCTGTAGCTCAAGAGTCAATGTTTTGCTGCATTTACTTTTAGACTTACACAGGTACTAGTGTGCATAAATTGTGACTAAAATTACTTTTTAAGATATACAATTACTTACAAATATTTTCTAACAAGGTAACCTTCCATATCTTGAGTGGGGGATTGCGTTCATTTTACCTGGAATGAAATTAACTACGCATGTCCTGTTGCTGACCAGGAATTAAAAAATGCTCCCATGCCTCAAAAGGGAGTGAAACAGAGAAAGTTTGGGAAGTCAGGGCCCCTGGATAGACCCGAACTGAGTTGTAATCGCTCTCCAACTTCTACTAGCGACCTCCGCATGCATGCACGCAACTGCATCCTCCGTCGCGGGTGTGGATGGTGCGGTTTCTATCTTAGCGAAGACATTTACCGCACATCGGTTTGTGTATAAAAGAACAAATAAGGAGAAACAAGAAGACAGGAAAGCGCGAGAGGAGTTTTCTTGATAGAGGGGTAAAAACAGTATATGCAGTGCTGCATGTTCCGTAAAAACCCTTGAATCGGTTCTAACTATACTGTTTTCTTTACCTGGTAAACCACGCATGCGTAAAGGGTGGTAAAACCCAGGTGAAAGGTCTGTATTGATTCTAATTAATCTGTTAGGCATCCATAATAGCAAATGTTGTTGTTGTTACATGCAAATCACTCATATCACACACACACCGCATAGCGCGTGCGCGCAAGTCCGGAGAAGCTGCTCAGTCATGTTGCTTTAGCTGAAATGAGACTAGAGTTCAATTTTAAACCAAATTCTTCAGCACAGTGTCAAACAAAAAATAAAAGTATGTAGAGTAGAACACACTACTGTTCATCGTTTACAAAAAGAAAAAGCCGAAGATACGCAGTCGCTTTTTATAAAGTGCGAAGTTGGACTACAATATGTGTACAACGGGAAGTGGATGGAATCTTATAAAACGTACAATTGTCAATACGTTCTACAAGAATCTATATTAAATGTGAGTTTTATTTCGCTCCTGAGCGGTTCCAAAATTACACATCAAAAAGGAAAATTCTACTTGTTGAATCGAATGTGGCCTCGTTTGAAAACAAGTGCTCCATTTCTATGGGCAAGTATAAACTCTTGGTACTGGACAGGATACAGTTCTCGTATTTTATCTCTTGTCTGCAATGGCACGAATACTTTTCCGAGAGTCCGCTTCCACCGTGTTCTTGAGCAGCTTATCTGAACATGATGTTGGTCAGTGCTCAGGAGGCTCATTTTATAATGTTGTGTCAGCGGAATGAAATTTGACAAACCAATGACGAATGGTGTGCTCATTGTCCATCCTTGTTCCAAATGCAATGTTAATGTTTTTTTTTTGTTTTTTTTGCGGCTTGCTGTGCAGAATGTCCCAGTTTGATGTCATGAAGAAATAGCGCTCGCAATTGTGTGTTCTGCATCCATGGTGCACTTTCATCCGACCCTGTTAAACAACTTAAAAATACAAGACGAGAACGAGACTCATGTCAATCTAGTCTCGTCTCATCTCATCTCATCTCGATTCCATTCCTAGTTTCTGTCTCCCAGAAGCGTAATCTTTAACTTCTATTATCGCCTAGTTTTTCGCTATATTTATTATAAATCATGATGTTTTATAAAAATGCAGACAATATCATTTCCCATTGACATAATTGTGTTTTATAGAGTTAACTATTGATAATACATTAAGCTAATTAATATATATTAAGAAACTTCACATTTGAAAAGCAATATGAGTCAAAATAGCCACCAAGACTAATTATGTGAAAGCAGAACTTGAATATTCCACTTCTGAGAGACGAAACGAGTAAAATAATTCTCAAATAAATTAATTGAAAGTGTAACCAAGATGGCGGCAGTGATCTACACCGTTAACTGGGAGCTCTCTGTACAATTACAAGTAAAACACTTACTAAGTTAGACTAAATTAACTCAGGAAAGGTGATATCCTTGCATGTAATATCCGTTACATAGAAAATTGTCAATACGTACTTTATTATTTTACGTTTTGTTACCTAATTCATTAGTTATATCAACTTCTTACAGAAATCCTGATTTAATGTAACAAAAAAGATTGTTTGTATTAACTATTCACCAGTTTGAAAATATCACAGAAATGAAACTAAACATCCGCCACATCTGGATCCACTGCTGTGTACCGCTTTATGTGTAGGAAGTCAATTATGAAAACAAACATTGATACATGGTGTAACACACATGCAAACATTCAGAAGTCTATTAGCTGTTGTAACATGTGTAAAAGTGTCTTATTTGTTGGAAGACTATAATGAAAATAATAATAATAATAATATCTTCAGTATCCAGTGTCGCAAGTAGCGCATGCACGTGAAAATGACGTCATTTTTTGGTCGAAAATTGATGCAAAAGACGTCGAAATGAAGGGTAAATGTCATAAACCAAACGACGTGTGTAAAATCTCTCCAGTGACAGCTTGTTCCTATGTAGGTATTGGTTTCAAATAAACGTATAAATGAACCATTTTTGTTTCCAAAACAATCGTTTAAGCCTGCTACTTTTGCATCTTTAGCCATATTTTAAAAAGGAATGGCACATAGATGAAACTCTTGAATCCGACAAATTCACTGTTTCATTCTAACCAGATTGGCCAAGACAACGCAATCGCTATCGAAAACGAGATATAATCATAGTATGTCTTCAAAAAATAAGGGATGAGACATGACAAAAATTAAATTACCAAAATGTTATGTAATAGCGACGTAGATTTAATCTGACGTGGTTTTGATTTTTTAAAACAAAAAATGTCGTCTTTCTCACGTGAGTGTGCTGCTTGAGGTGGGTGAGTGACTGAGTGGTAACGCTCGGTGCCTTGTAATCAAGGGATCCCAGTTCGATTCATGGTTTGGACATAAGTGGATTCCGATATTAAACTGTAGCTCCCATCCTTAGGACGTCATCTTAATCCCATGAAATGAAGTAGCAAACTACCATCAGTTCATCTTGCCCAGGGATCTTCGAAACAGGACCTGCCCAGAATACCCATCATCATCATCATCATCAGAGTGTAAGACCCCAAAACAACCACAAGAAGGGGTAAAAAAAGAATCACTCCTTTCTGAGGACCAGAATTAATGTTGGGCGAATGCATTCAAGAAAAGAAGAAGTAGAGGGCTTCGAACCTTTTGGCAAAATTTTTCCAATAGCTTCCTGTCTACGTGATGCGCTGTAGATTGATGGACCAAGTATAAAAGTGTGGTTGGACAGAAGAAGAAGAAGAAGAAGAAGAGACCTATGTGATTAACGGAAACGGTCTGAAGAAAGAAAATAAAAGGATTGAAGAGAATAGAAGGAAGAAAAAAAGAAAAGAAAAGGAAGTAAGGAAAAAATGGCGTTTCATAATGATGTAGACATCAATCACGGAGACAGCCTTCGAGAAATTACGCCCCTGAGACACTCATAAGAGAAGTATCAGCCTCCTCTGACACTCGATTACTGCGAATCAATTACCTCCTTACCATAGCGACAGCGGAGAGGACGAAGAAATGAAACTCGGCTGAGGACCATACACAATCTCAGAAGTTTGGCATGTATTGTTATTATTTTTCGCAAATTATTTGCATGTTTAAAAATTATTAAATGTAAGCTTAGTATAAAACAACGATCTCCAACAAAAGATGGCAGCACTACCTCCGTATATGTCTAATGTTTTTTTTTTTCGTTGCACGAAATTTGAATGTTGCTCCTACAAATTCAAACCTAGATAGTTCTAACTTTCAGGGAAGAAAGTTCATAACCACTTCAGGAGTTCAATTCATGTCGATTTTTGTTGTTGTTCATTGCTGAAAGAGGTTCATTGTTATATGTTTGGATATTTGCTACGACAATCAAGCGATTTCAACAATGAACAAAAAAAAAGATCGGCACGGATAGAACTCTTGAAATGGTTATGAACTTTCTTCTCTCAAAGTTTGAATTCGCTAGGTTTGAATTTGTAGGAGCAGCATTTTGTGCAGAAAAAAAGGCTTTTGACATATACGAAGCTAGTGCTGCCATCTATGAGAGATAGTTGTTTCTTTCCGTCCTCAGCCTATCTCAATTCTGAAGAATTGCAACCACTGACAAACACAATTTCCGAAAGAGGATTATAAAGCATAGTCTTAGTGTTTCTAACAGGGGAACTGTCCCTCTTGGAAATAGCAAATCCACATGAAACTTCTACTGCGCATTGATCACCGCCATGGCAGCTAGGTAAATAAAAAGTAAAGGTGTGCTCTGTGCGATGCGCACGCGCCGTGGGCGGTGCATGGGGGATAGGGAGGTAGGACCTCACATATTCTCGACCTACAGCACGACGTGAGGTGGGGTGGTGAATTCCGCCGCTGTTACCAAGCCGCCCAAAAATTCTCGTACTCAATTTGATAGTTTCCAGTGTCATGAGCGAGATTGGAATACGGGCCTCGTAATTCGTAGTCAGACACGCTACTGCCTGATCTACAGCAACACCTCCTTTAGTAGTACACTTCGCAATTTGTCGGCATACAAATTACAGGAAGACCTCAAACTTTGCGAATTTTTCTTTTAAACGTTCGGTGCATAGGCAGTACTCATACATATGAGTGACAGCGCTTTAATTCCTGTTTAGGTTCATATGTATGTTTTCAATAAAGATAATTTGTAGTATACAGTCTATTAATAAAGTTGATTCTGAACTTATTTATGGCCTTTAGGCAATTTTGGCTTACGCCGAGATAGGGTAAGACGTGGGAAGCCGACCAGAGCCTATTTTAGAGGTACCATCCCACCTCTGTGTGACTGAGGAAGAACTTTAGAAACCTCCGTCAGGATATGCGGCCTCTGAGAGTGTTCCCAGGACTTACAGATTGCTAAACCAACGCTGTACCAACTGAGCTACGCCCTCTGAGTCACAGCTTCCGGAAAAGAGATATGAGGCAGGATTGCTTTCCTAAGTAAAATCCTTTTATGTAATTGAAAAAGAAAAAAATTCTCGTAAAATCCTTAGTTATGACGGCCGGTGTGAACGGACTCGAACTCGTGTTGTCCTCGCAGTGCGTATCAGAAGTCACCATAGTCATTCACAGTTTCAACACTTCTTGTACACTTTTAGAAGGCACAGTACGTAGTTATGGTAGAGTAGAAAAAGTAAAAGAAAGTTGCCCAGAGAGGTTATAGAACCCACGTCGTCTTGGTGTTTACCTATTACTTTAGCATCAGCGCTACAGACACAGTAAATTAATCAGTTTCGTGATCCGGAGTTTTCAGGATAATTATATTTTGAATAATATGTGTGTCAAAAGTGTTTAGCAAAATATTATGAAAGTAAGTACACAAGGAATATCCATATTCATCTTCAAATAAAATAAATCCATTTCTCGAACATTTTTTTTACACTTTTTGAACACAAATTTAAGGAAATTATCAAGATGTGTACAAAAGGTGTAGATTAAGTGTTTCAGAACAGCATAAGAGATTTTTTCGGTGGGTAGTCTATACCATGCGGGCACGGGCGGATTTATGGGGGCATGAGGGAACATTGCCTCCCCCAGTCATTTCAGAATAACTTTTAATGTTTCATTCTAAACGATATCTTTTAAAGTAATTGCCCCCCCCCCAGGGTCTCACTCGTGCCCCTTCCCCGGGTATCTCTCCTAAATCCGCTCATGCGTGCGGGGAAAGCATTAAGAGTTGAAGCATTCCATCGAATAACTTTATGGCACAATGTGCCAGTGACGTCGCGTATCGACTTTCACAGGATCACGTGAACTGCCAACTATTTTAGAATTTTATTATTATTATTATATTTTCGCCTCAGATTATGTTTCTTATCGAGAGATTTAAAACATACTACATTTTAAATTGTTACAGTGAGGCATACGTATATAGTTCCTTTATCAAGTTGTGGGTATTATCAAATTTGTTTCGAGTCACATTTCTTTTGTGAACCCGTTGCCCCATATACGCGTTAGGAGTTAGGCCTAACTTATAACATTGTGTATATGGGACCACGACGTGTACAATCCGAGTGTGAACGAAGATAGCAGAAGCACAGGTGACCACTGTTGCTAACTCTCCTTGACTTTTCCACCCGTTCCCGTGTTTAAAATGTAATCAAATACAATAGCAGAAGCAAGGATAAACGTTCATTACATACCAAAATCACAAAATACACAGTAAATCGTTTATGGACAAATAATATTAAACGCTTAAATAACATAATGTTGCATCTCTTTTTACATAAAGTTGTGTAAGTTCCAGTATCAAAACGAAGAGCTAATGAACAATATAGTGCAGTTTGCAACATTGCGTAAACAAACAACCTTTCTTTAGTGTATCGTGCGAGAGATTGAAGGGATTTTCGGAACTGATTTGTTCGTTTCGCCATTAAAGATTTATTATTAATAGAAAAGAAGACATTTTATAAAACATGCATTTTTCAACTCATTCCAGTGCATAATAAGCTCGCAGGTAACGGAAGAATGGACTTCATATACAAATAAAGGTAAGAAGGATAAATGCAATTTCTTATTATTTGTTCTTTGTTTTGTGTGCATGTATTTACTTTGAAAGGCAATTTTTAATTGTCTTACTTTCGTGGAAAACTGCTCTGAGATACATTCGTCGCTGCACTGTCGAGTTTGCGAACCTGGGTACCTGAAAAAGCAGGATGATTCCTTAGCAGTCCAACTACTTATTTTTATGTGTGTGGAGTTTGCTGTTGATTTTTTCGTAGTCCCAGTACATAGTGTAAAAAAGTTATAGAGAGCTATAGTTCTATTCTCTACTTACAATTAGCACATTGAGAAATGATTTCAAGCTATCGAACGATGTGTTTCTTGTTCTCGTTGCTCTTTGGATTAGAGATTCTGCCAGGATTTTCGGTTTTGGGGGTTTAAAATAAAAATTGGGAGGGTGTAACTGGAGTTTTGTATTAATTTTTACCGTACAAATTTATAGTTGGGGTACACTCGAGAATTTGGGAGGTGACACCCCCGAAAGGGGGGTCTGGCATAGTCACTGGTTGTGAACTACCACCTTTCAAGCACACGAGACGCCACTGCATTGTGCTGAGTTAGCATTGAATCATGTTGTACGGAACATGACTGTAGTGTATATAGGCCTACATATACTGAAAGGCTCGTTTCGCCATTGGCCAAGAGATGGCACTAGTATGCTAGCAAACTGGTCTCTGAGCGGAAGAACGCTGTATGTGCAAGCGGTTTTAACAGTTATTCTCAAATTCACTGAAATGTGCCATACATCGTTATTAGGTGGAATTCTTCAATTGAGGCTATTGTCGTACCTGTGCTCCTCGAAGGATATCATCCTACAGGCGCGTGACGGGGCATAGATGGCTTGTAAAGTCGATTCATATTCGTGTAAATTAATAATTATATAAACTCCATATTCGAGGGTCATTTCTAAAGTAAGGATCGTTTGCGCACCTTGACTGCGCAGGTTTTTAACCGAAGGGGTTTTATGCATTGCGAGTTGTCAGACCCATTGCTACTTGTCCAATGAATTGTTGCTGTCTTACAGTGTTTTATAAAGAACCATATTCCGTCAATTGTCATATAATTTGCCCTATAGAAATGATCGCCAACTCGTCGAGGTGTACGGGAAAGGGCCATAAAGAGGAATGTGCGTAAGTGGTGTCATCTGTTTAATGATGGAAGGGCAGATCTGCACAATGAACAGCGATCTGGACGTTTTTCTGTCAATCATGGGGAATTTTAAAAAAATATATGGTTGACGTTGATGTTCGTGAAAACAATCCTTTGATTACTGACGAACTTGATGACTGATTAAATGGACTAGCGGCTGACGTCTATGAGGAGGGAACGCCATGTTTATCTGGACAAATGTCTGAATAGAGACTACTTATATCAATGGACATATGTTGTATTTAGTTGTGACTTTAAAATTATTTGAATACGTAAAGTTCCCTTGCTTATAACTAATGATTGTTACTTGGAAAATGCATGTGTAGTTTCAACAATAAGATATCGAATTACCATTCAGTGGAGCAGGAGTGTTCACTGTCAAATGCTCTCACACTTAAAATATTAAGGACCATCTGCCCACTTTTCTAACTTGAGCTCGTGTTTTGAAGTAGCTTAATATTATCAGATTCGGAGTTTTTGAGACATGCCTCGTATATATTGTAGTTACTCCATGTAAAAGTTAATACTGTACGCCTACTCGAAAGACATTTGAAGACCAGATAGATCGTCAGTTGTGTTAAAACTTTGTCAGTGGAATAGCGGAAACTTAAAAAATAAGTACTGTAAAACATCTTGTCTTCTCTGCCAAGTATCAAGTTTCCTTCCTGTCTGGCAAAGTTCCAATCTCTTACAAGAAATTATATTGTTAGTATTGTCCTGCTCTGGATGTGAAACTATGACTTGTGAAGATAAAAAGAAGTACTGAATGGATTTCTTATACGATGAATGAAGTTGCGAAACGGACATTATAAAATCCAAGTCCAACTTTTTCAAATTCAAGTAACAATTTTTTTCACCTCATTATTATGAATGTATTTTCATTTGTACAATTGTCAAATGTTACTGGCACGGAACACAACGTTTTCGTTTACAATCTAGGAACTCAGATATAAACACGATAATGTTAATGAATATTTTGAACTAATGTATACCAAAGGTGTACCGTGAGGATTTTCGTAAATCCTCACTCACCCTCACGCGTCCTCCCCTTACATCTTTGACCAGCCCTCACCCTCACGGTCTAACTTTGCCTTCACCTTCACTCACCCTCACCCTCATATTCTAATTTTGACCGCACCCTCACTCACACTCACACTCATGTTCTAACGTTGACCTCACCCTCACTCTCATGTTCTAACTTTGCCTTCACCTCTCACGTTCTAACTTTGCCCTCACCCTTACACACCCTCAGCCTCACGTTGCAGCTTTGCCTTCACCCTCACGCACCCTTACTCTCATGTTATAACTTTGCCCTCAGTCTCACACACCCTCAGCCTCACATTGCAACTTTGCCCTCACCTTAAGTCATCCCCCAAATCATGTTATAACTTTGTCCTCAGCCTCACGTTGTAACTTTGCCCTCACCCTTACTTTCACATCTTCGATTAGCTCTCATCCTGACACACCCTCGCTTTCACGTTGCAACTTTGCCCTCACCCTAACTCAGCCTCACCCTCATGTTATAACTTTGCCCTCACCCTCAGCCTAACATTGCAACTTTACCCTCACCCTCACGTTGAAACTTTGCCCTCACCATCACGTTGCAACTTCACCCTGACCCTCACTCACCCTCAGCCTAACCTTGCAACTTTGCCCTCACCTTCACATCTTCGATTAGCTCTCATCCTCACACACCCTCACCCTAAGTCAGCCTCACCATTATGTTATAACTCTGCACTCACGTTCCAACTTTGTAACTTTGCTCTCACCCTTACTCACCCTTAGCCTCATGTTAGAACTTTGCCCTCACCCTCACATACCCTCAGCCTCATGTTGAAACTTTGCTCTCACCAGCCTCACGTTCTAACTTTGTCCTCACCCTCACACACCCTCAGCCTCACGTTACAGCTTTACCCTCATCCTCACGTTCTAACTTTGCCCTCACCCTGATGTTCTAACTTTGCACTCACCTTCACATACCCTCAGCCTCACGTTGCAACTTTGCCCTCATCCTCAATCACCCTTACCCTCTTGACTTTGCCCTCACCTCTTCGATTAGCCCTTACCCTCACGTTGTAATTTCGCCCTAACCCTCACCATCATGTGTTCTGAACGTATTCCGGTAAACTTTGATTACAATTGCTTCCTAAACACATATTTTATGAAATTATCTGCAAAATAATATTCAGAGAACTTTAAGTAGTTTTAAAATGACCACAGAGAACTTCAGACAATATGTAACATTTTATGATTATTTTTAAAGATTATCTCCATTTTTTCTTGTATGAATATTCCTACGTAACTCAGACAGTAGACAAATATTTTGTAAAGTGTCTTACATTGCAACTTATTTCTATTCCCGTCTGTCTAAGAAAAGCATTTACATGTGTACGATTTTATTGAATCTGAGGTAGTAGAGTTCCGGCGAACATATATTTAGAAAAGAAACCCTGGAAAGACTCAACTTCCGTATGGATTTACGTAGGCCACTTAGATAAGTTGTCCTCTGACACTACTGCAGGTCGCTGAAAACAATTTTTCATGTACAAAACTTCATCTATTTTCAATGGATTCTAAGTAACAGTTTGCTGCAACAGATTCATCTGTGTCTGCATCAGCTACCAGAAAGTGTCACTTTGAATAAGCCACCAGCAAAGATAAACAAATGTCGACTACGAACCATTAATTACTTCTTCTCGTTGTATTAATTATGTATGCTACATTATTATTCAATTTACGGTATATTTATAAGCCAAAAAGGCAGCTTAGGTTTGAGCCTGTTATTAATCTGGAAGATTATATCCCTAGGCGGGCACTTTTGGGGTTCAAATTAATAAACATAAATTCGAATCAATTTTACCATTGCATTTGTGAAACATTGTCTTTCTACAATTGACATATCTCTTGGAGAGCCAGCTAAACTGTGAAATACGTCAACAATGTTCTTGACGTATAACTAAAAGTCGGAAGGTATCCATAGCAATGCCCCTGCCTTGTGTGTGTTAATAGGCGTGGCTACTGCCTAGACAGAGATGCGGTTTTTTTTTAATTCGAGGGAACATCATGAAGATACAATCAATGTTTGATTACCACCGTAGTTGGGGAACTAAAACGATATCTTTTGATAAACTGAATAATCTTGTATTGCTTACAGAGCTGAAACTTGGTCACTTTGGATCCAGTTGACCCAGTGGCCCAATCTTGACCCGACGCCCCTGTATTGATTCGATTTGACTTCCTGGAATAATGATTTATTAACAGGTATTGAATTAATGGAATCATTGAATCTAAAATTAAAAGACGACCTAAACTAGCTAACCTAACCCGTCCCTCACTGTTTTGACTTAACCGAGGAGTATCCAAAGTTCCTTTCTACCGTAATTAGAATTATATATACAGGCTAGGAATTATGTGTATGAATTATAAACGGTTAGTGTTCTTCATTACTCACTATTCTTACTACTTTAATCCACATAATTTTAGTAGATTTATTACGATTTTTACTTCTGAAGTACCCTACCAGTATACTCTACTTGAAATATACATTCCAGCTTTACAATATGTAAGGTTCAGTGGTTATTTTATTTGGATCCAAAGGCTAATTACTTTTTGTCTTTGCTTTGAATTAAATTTATTTATGGCCTTTAGGCATCTATGGGTCAGATGGGGATTTGGTAGAGGAAAGGATTCGGGAAGAAATCGTCCAGAGTTTAAGTTGAAGGTACCATTCCTGCATTTGCTGGTGTGACTGAAGAAAAACACGGGAAAAGCCTGTCAGGATGGTTGCCTGCTGGTGTCAAACGTAGGAGCGTCCGAATGGAGATTTCTCGTATACAGAAGATTAATTGAATTTAGTAGTGTTAAGTTATATATTATAAGGATAGACATCACATACTCCACCGAAAAAGAAATCACTTCTTTTAAACAGTGATTTACGATCCCATTCCGACTGAATTCGTTATTAATCCTAACTGCGACTAAGAAAGCTAACCTAAGAAAGTTTAATCTAATTTTAGGTTTCGAGCGATTTGAGGGAGTATTCGAAGACCAGCCGGTATAGGATAGGTATCGTTAATTTAATCACAGAAACAATACAATGAACTATATACCGGTACCTTTCTAACTCAACTTGAATTATACACAAAACGACTAAACATATTATTCTGTAGCTGCTTTTCGTAGAATTCTATTGCATCGGCTACTTCAGAAAGTTAAAAAATAAAAAATAAAAACTTTAAAAACATATTTTTTTTAAAAAAGACGAAATAAAACAATTCTTATTAAAAAGTAAAAAAAAATCATTTTGTTTATGCATGACTTAAATAAAAAGCATGGGGCACGCCAATTGAGGTGTATGCGCGAACAAAAGTCTATAATTTAACATGAAACATAGACTTTTGTTCGCGCATACGCCTCAATTATAAAGTGACTATATATGAGAGCGCGCCTCATGCTTTTCTTTTTAGTCATGTTAAAATTATTTTTGACGTAGTACGAATTGTTTTATTTACTTTTTTTGGAAAAAAAGGAAAAAGAAAAGTGTTGTAGAAAAATGTTATTATTATTTTTCGAGTTATTTCGGTGTTCGGATACTTTTTCCTATATATTGCAACCTGATGTTTTGTCACATCAATACTGAAGTGTTTCGCAACCAGTCAAACGCAACATCGTTGCGGGCTTGAATTTATTTTAGGATAAAGAAGTTCTTACTAAAAAAATATGCTTTAAAAATATAGAAATATATGAAAGTAACAATGGAATATTGTATTCTCACCCGATTCTCGCTAGGTAAAGTTGAGTTACGAACAACGTTTGCTATGGAAAATAAAGAGAGACATCTTTGTAATTTATACGAATAGTGTTACATAGATTTTTGCGAAGAAAATATAGAAATATAGACCTACTGTTGGTGAAGGTGTCGGAAGTACCCCAGAACGTAATGTCGGCATTGCCTCAAAACCCCTAATATTAAAAATGCATGAATTCGTAAATTCTGTACCATGGGCTAAAAGAAACGAAACTTCCTGTGCACGCACAAGACTTTACCCTTGATAGTATGCAATGACTTCGAACTCCATGATCAACACTGTTTAGTAAAGGAACCGATTCTTCCATTTTACAACACGGTTATTTTAATTTTCTGGACAATTACCTTACAAATATGATTCTGCTCCTTCATAAATACAACACACAAACTCATAAATCTGCGCAGAGATTCAGTAAATTCTCTTCCTCGACTATTGTTTATATCACAAGATGACTATTGTGTAATCTACAGTGTTGTAATCTAAGAAATGTCGGAATTCTCCAACTGTCGGGAATGCCCCAAATAACCATATGACACAAAAATGTCGAATTTTGTATAAGGAAATCTTGAACCTTAGTGTGTCCATGTACAAAATATGGGTTACATGCGTAGGACCAACACGGCGTTGGACCAACACGGCGTTGAACCAACACGGCGTTTGACCAACACGGCGTTTGACCAACACGGCGTTGAACCAACACGGCGTAGGACCAACACGGAAACAAGACTGCGTTGGACCAACACGGCGTTGGACCAACACGGCGTTGGACCAACACGGCGTTAGACCAACAATCATATCCGGCGTACGACCAACACGGTAAAATACAAACCTTGATAATAATAAAGTAATTGTGAAATAATAATTATTGTAAAAAAACTGTATCGTGGATTGTTACCGCGTAAGGCTAACACGGCGTTTGACCAACACGGCGTTGGACCAACAATAAAATTGACAACGCCCTAGATATATAAAACCTAAAAACATAATAAAAAATATTATCTTAAATTATTTTTTTTACACCAGGGCAAAATCCTGTGTTG
>JAGDQP010007599.1:31661-66585 GCA_022664845.1 Lepisma saccharinum | reverse complement strand
TTCGAATCCGCGCGCTAACAGAGTTTCTTTTTTCTTCTTTAAAAATTAATTTTCGGACTTCTATATTTATGGCATGAATGATATAAATGTTCCTTAGAGCGTCATTCGTGCACAATTCAAAATAATGCTTGATAAGTAATTGTGGGTTTTGCAAATGAGAAGATGAGGCTCGGTGGAAAAGTAAAAATGGATAAAAGACTGCAAAGGGATGCTGAAATAGTTTAAAGTGCTTTTTTATACGGAAATTTAGTTCGAACTTTATTCTCCATGTACAGAAGCAATCAACCATATTCGTTGATTAAATAATCACCGTAGGTGGTGGCTTACTTTTATATTCGGTGTGAAAGATATACTGTAACAACAACAACAACAACAACAACTACTACTACTATAATAATAATAATAACAACAACTATACATTGTTTTAAAAATATACGGGTATTTCATCTCTATCAGTACCAATATTATAAGTCATAAATAGTTGGACTGACACGTCGATAGTACGTACTTGAATTCTCCAATTTAATTTTTTTTTCAGTGATGCTAAAAAATCACTGCACGCTGATTCTAATGGATACAATCTAAAAGTAGGAAATAGTTGTGTGTGTGTGTTAGGATTAAAAGAGAGAGAGAGAGAGAAAAGACAGTAGAGTAGTATACACTGTACAAAAATAATAAGTCCAACTCATGCACACTTGAACTGTCACTTTTTTAAAAAGGAATTCTTATACTTTCTCTCCTCCATTCATTATTTGAAGATATTTTGTAGACATATTCAAAATAGAATATGCTACTTAAGCTGTTTTAATAGCCTAGAAACAGGGAACATGCCAGGGCTTTTAATTTGGGAGGGGATATACTGGTAAGAAGAGTTTGCAGAGTTTCTATTTTTTTTACAGCTTTAATTATTATTTTAATTTAGGATGTATGTAAGAGAATTCGGAGTGGTGGTGGTATCTCCTGATGGAGGGATTCCTGGTCGATTTTCTGACTTTAAAAGTGGTGGGATCGGGGATAGGACTTGGGTGATGTTGGTGAAACCCTTTTGCTACGAGCAACGAAAAATAGAATCTGTGCTGCTTCTCGCTAATTACAAAGACAAGTCAAAGATGATTTCGTAAGTGTTCATGAGGACCAAGGAATCTGCCAGATCCCCAACGAGGGTGGAAACACCAAATTCTGAAGCACCCTCTCAACTTTAGGAAAAAAATACGGTAAAAAAGGCTATTAAAAGCCTGCAAAATTGTACTTGCACTCTCCAATTTTGGTTTCACGCAAAATGAAAACCCTTGCAGAATTCGTGATGAGGATATATTGTGCACAATATGTGTAAATGAACAAAAGTTAACTCATTTAATGTGTGCCAGAAGATTACTTTCTTTTACAGTGTAATATGTGTGGTAATGTAGAGTATATAGCTAGTGTTTATCAGCGCAAGTCAACGTATTAAAGAAATAATGCTTTATTTTTAGCGTTTAGAACAATTCAATCGATTATCAAAATGACAAGTGGTGGATGCATCTACCAGGTGTATAAGCTTAAATCCGCTGTTTTGTAGTCAGCAAAACACATGGTGTGTTCATAGAAAACACAAAGGAAGTTATACAAAGTACTTTCCCTCGCTAGCTACACATTTTGTCCACCTCGCGGGCAATTTGTGGATACCAAGCCAAAAAAAGTCCTGCTCTTTCGAGGCAAACCACTCATCAAGGCATTTTCGGACGTCTGCATACGAATCGAGGGCGTGGTCCATCGACGCAAACAGATGGTAGTCTGTAAGGGCCAGGTCTGGTGAATAAGCGGGATGGGGTAGCACCTCCCACTTAAGTGTCTCCAAGTAGTTTTGACAACTTTTGACATGTGCGATGGGGAATTGCCGTGGAGGAATATCAGCTTGTCATGTCTTTGTTGATACTCCGGCCTTTGCACGTTGATCAGTTGTTGGTGGTAGCGCTGGACATTGACAGTTTGACCCGGTTGCAACAGCTCAAAGTAGACGATACCCTGTTGATCCCACCAAACATACAGCATCGTCTTCCGTCCGAAGCGATTTGGTCTCAAGGAAGATGTTGATGGTTGGCCGGGATCAACCCACGATTTCTGGCGTTTCGGATTCGCGAAATATATCCACTTTTCGTCGCCCGTCACAATCCGATGCAGGAACGACTTCCTTATTTGTCTGGCGAGCAACATTTCGTATGTTTGTTGGTGTCTCTCCAGCTGCCGATCGGCCAATTCATGCGGCACCAATTTTCCGATCTTCTGAACCTTTCCCATAGCACGTAGACGCATGGAAATGGCTGCTTGAGTAACGCCCAATTGCTCGGCAAGCATTTGTTGCGATTGGGTATCGTCCTCGTCCAACAGCGCCTGCAATTGATGGTCCCTCAAACTTCCTGGGCCGATTTTCACGCTTCTTGTCACTCAGGTCAAAATTGCCGTCTTTGAACCGACGAAACCAATCTCGGCACGTTGTTTCCGATAAAGCACTGTCACCATAGGCCTCCACAAGCATTCGATGCGCGTCGGTAGTCGATTTCTTTCAATGGAAGCAGAAAAGCAGAGCTTTCCGCATATGCTCTTTTTCTCGCACAAAACTAGCCATGCTTACCAACGGAACACCGTGTGTTGTTGTCTGCACTTGCTGATTATGTGCACTGACAAGGTAGGTGGATATGAGGAGAAGGTGCACTGATTCGTGTTGCCAGAGGTCCAACTCATCTACATAATAGGTCTCGCGTGCCCATGGTAACTTCATACGCTCACGAACGCCATCTATATTAGTATTAGTGCATTAGTGCAAGATTTTTGAATATGTAATTGGCGACCACAATCGAAACAGTGCAATGCTATTCAATTTTGAACTTTTATGACTTTGGTGGAGGAAGGAGTGCTCACGAAATGTGTATAAAGTGAATGCTTGATTGAACACTTTTTCCTTTTAGTGTGAAATGTCTCGTGGAGGAGTACAGAAAGTTTCGGTACACGGAAGTTTCGATATAAGCGTGCAATGAAGTTTCGGTGCAAGAACTTATTACTGCGCATATTGTTTCGTATTGATAAATTAGTATAAGCGCAAAGTTAAAATATAATAAATATTTAGTTACTATATTATTACAACGTTATTTAAGTTTCTCAGCACCAGTAAATATGCAATTTTCAAGGAATACCAAGATTTTCAAATACGAGATGTATATTTCGAAACGAGCTCACCGTTTCGTTTCTCCTGGTTTAGTCCATTGTGCATAGGCGTCGACGTGAAGAAAATTTGGTGGAAGGGGAGCCGTAAATATAACTTCAAATAAGGAAATTATAGAAGTAACGAGTAATTTACTGTTTAAACTGGGAAGGGGAAAAAATAAATAAAAATTTAATTGCAATATTGAGGAGAGAGGTGGCACAACGAAAGTGTTAGGTTTGAAGAGGTCTGTGCCACTATTTGCGACGAGTGTCAAGATTATTTAGTTTCATATAACGAGTCTTCCCATAACTATATTTTTGTTGTTTGCATAGTTCGTATATAAAGGGGCCTAATGTGCAATTTATAAGCATTTTGTATTGATAAATTTTGGTAAAAATATTAGTAAAAGTAGCAGAGTATACTTTCTTGGTTCTCCTGGGCACCTTGCGCGCGCTCCGTATAAAAATTGTCCTGAAACTGATCCTTTGCTGGTATGTGACCAACGTTCATTAATTGTACAGTTGGTTGCATAACGAATCAGAGATACTATGGAAATTGTTCCTAAGATGCAAGAGCGTCTGAATAACTTTATTAAGAATGTCATTAAGAATATTGACAGCTTTTCTTTCTAATTTAAATCATGGCTGAACAGGCAGTTTTACCGTTAACCAATCTTCTCCGGATTTATTCCAAGAGTGCTAATGCGATCGATATAAAATTAGTAAGTAAAATTAAATAAATAAAAAAAAAAAAAATGCTAACTTTCATTGTTAGAAACGCACAGAATCTTTCATTTTGACAGTATTTTCTTATATTAAGACAGATAGAAAGTAAGACAAATAACCAATCTGAGAAAACACAAATATTGCTATTTTGACCAGTTATTCCGCTAGACCTCCCCTGTGGGGGGTGTTTACCCCCAAAGTCTCGACAACACCCTTTAACTTAAAATTTTTTGCTGTGAAAAATGGATAGAAACCGTACAAAACTTCACTTACACCCTTCCAATTTTGACTTTACATCTCCCCCCTCGTAAACTGAAAATCCTGGCGGAAACCCTGATTTTGACATGTTTAGAAATTCAACAGGAATATTTTATATTTTCTGCGACTTGAATGAACCACTGGTCTTAAGATTCCCTTCCAGATGATTCATATATTACGTTAAGATTCAATTCGTGAATCATACTAATTGAGAAAAAAAATATTGAGAGAGAATAACACGCGTGCGCACACAGACACATACGAGGCAGAAGAAGAGAAGGAGGCCTTTGAATCTCCTGAACAATCCACTTGATAGAGACAAAAGCGAATCACACCTTTTGGAATTACCATGGAGTCCTTAAACAATATTGTTACTTGTGCAGATTTCCTTGAGCTGTTCCTGCTAAAAGTGAATTGTGACATGTTTTGTTTCATCTCGTACTTTCCACACGTGACAATTTTCCTTAATCGTTTTCAAGTGCCCTTGTATTACTCTCAACCATTTTTTTTTATATTGTCAAAAGACATTCCTGCAGGTGTACGTACAGTACATATATTTTTCAGAAAGCAAAACAAAAACATAGTTACCTGCTAGAAAACCATAAAACGTGCTTGGTTGAAAATTGTGGTCTACTACAACAAAAGGCCGGAATCACTTTACTACAACTGATTCATTATTACGTACTTGAATGACCGTCGATGAAGCCTGTGACGTCAATAAGCATTGCAATAAGCAGAATTTTTTTATTTACGAGGGTTTTCAATCATGAGGATTTTCATTTTTCACAGAAGAGTTGGAAAACCCCGGAAAAGTTTAGTGAAGATGAATGACGTAGATATGAGGAGATCTCAACAACGAGCAAGTAAATATTGATCGTTGCTCCATCTGATTTGAAATAAAGTATCAGTAACGCTTGGCACATAATCAAACATCAGCATAGACTAAACGATTCTCTGTGAACCAGAAAAACTTGAGGATTATTCTGTAAGTAGGGACAAGAAGCGACGAGAAGCCTTCTTGTTCAAAGAATAGCTATATTACTTGTAATAAAAAATCTGTAAGATAACCTGTCGTCCCTGCCACCTATTTATAATAGTTCTTTAACGTCTGTTTCAGGCATCACAAGTTTCTTCCATCAGTGACAGAGATTGAGGGATGGGAAGTCTGCTGGAAATCTGCACGTTGGAAGAATAGCGTTCGGTAATAAAATTTCTAGTCTGGACGAAAAATAAAATCAAAATATCGCGGTTGCTCAAGCTATGCGGTAGAAGTTGTATGAATCGTGCGAACTTTTTACAAGTGGGTTGATCAATTCAAAAGTAGCCTGACAGGCAATGTACTACTAACGTCTTGCGTCACATCCGGTAGGTCGCCTACAGTCTAAACAAACAAGTGTTTAGCAGTAGGTTTGTGGTATCCTTCCGATTATCAAGAAGTCATTATGAATTATGATTATGTGATTCGTGCCAGTCATCATTACAATAAAAAGAGACACTTCTCGTTTTCTTTCTGCCTCCAAAGGATGGAAACCAAAAAAGGAAGTGAAAAAAGCCAATTACTTAAGTAAATAAATTTCACACAATGTTATTGAACGCAACTTTAAATACGTTGAAATTATTATAAGTACATCTTAGATTCCTGAGTTCTTGATTAAATAAAAGGGGTAATTATATTAAGAAGCTTAAACTGAAGTTTAAGAAGCTAATTCGGTTATAGTTAAGGACACATACACACTCAAGAAGATACATAGTAATGCTAACACGAAACCCTTGTACCCTATGTACAACAGTGCGAAGGTAGTATATAAGGGAATAGCATAAATCAAGATTCAGAAAAGGTAATAGCACCTTTGTATGTGTTTCATAAGCACACAAATTACCGTAGTAAAAATTAGCTATTCACCTCAACTTCCTATTGTGATAGTCCCCAGTAGAGGGAAAATTAACTTTATTCATAAAATTCAAAATAATAGGAAAAATTTAGGATTTAGTATATTTTTATATTTTTCTTGTAAATTGTTCGGTGAAATGGAAATAAAACCGCCGCCATGTTTCAGTAAAGATGAACAGAGTAGCAACAACGTAGGCTGATGAAATATATTGCAATCCATGACGTCAATCGAGATGTTATTCACCTTTGAGCAAATTAACTATGTTCTTTATGGTGGGAACGTCACCTTTCGTCCTACTTAAAGTTCAAAGAGGAGTCAAGTCAAACAAACACCACACACACACATTTAGTGTATCTACAATTTCCTATATAAAGCCAATCAGTATTCTACCAAAACCTTCAGTTCCATAGAGGGGCCTACAGAGCTTCGGTACTCCAGTATCTCCTGATCCATAGAGGGACCTTCAGTGCTTGAGTACAATAGAAGAGATCTCCAATTCCGACAGTCTCCAGCCACAGCATCAACTCCAATTCAAGAAGGAAGATAGTTTTCTGAGCATTTTTCATCATCTGGCTGCGACGGAATCAAAGGCTGTTGAGATTCATCTAACATCTAACTAAATTTCAGGTATGGATAGAGGATCAGTTTTATATTGCGAACTCTAAGCGTCTGGCATAATTTAGAGTTTCTTAAGTGTCACCTCCCGAATAATATTTGCTCAATGTTAAATAACTCCGGTAAAACCCGTTTATTCTGTCCATCGTTAGAGAAACATGGTGTGTTTAAAATGTAATCAAGTAACGATTAATTTACACCGGTAACAATCCCTTTCGTAGTCAAGCGAGTCTCAAGAATAGTCGAGCTTCGCTACGCCAAAACCCTAAATTTACGCTCTACCATCTTTACAAACGGTTCCAAAAACACCAAAGTATACGCAATCCATTCAATGAGTACACAGTAACTTTCAAGACGTTCACACTATGTATTGTTCACACTAACTCGCACTTTTCCTGGAACGTACATCAAATCTTGGGCTCATAAGCAGAAGTACGTACATGATTGGACTCTACAGCATTTTCTCCTCTTTTAATCAATTCCCGCTCGTTAACAAAATAATCGAAGCTTCGAAGAAAAACAGACATTACTTCCACAACTAATTTTCCACCTCTCTGCCATCAAACTTACTGTTTGTTCAGACTAGGCCTCCGCTGTTGCTATGGCAACCAACCGGATATGGCGTCAAGACTTTAGTCGCCCATTGAGGTTTTTAAAGTGTTGTTAAAGATTTTTTGCCATATCAAAGACCCATTATTGTTGCTTTTTTTTTTTTGAAGAACAGAGTACAGTGAAATGCTTAAAACTAAAGTTAATCCTGCGATCCTAAAAAAAAGCAACTTGGTTTATAGAGAAAAGGAGTACGCTCGCCCACACACAGCTCATTATTATTTGAAATAATTAACAAATTTGGCTGGGAGATTGTGCCGCATCTCCCGGGTCTCGCTCTCTCAAATTTAGTTTTATTTGTGCTGTATTTTAAATTATATATATTTATAGAAATAAATATTTAATAATAATGCATCCACTAATTAAGTTAGGTTGATATTCTTTTATTATAAAGAAATAACCAAATCTAATAGAATCAACCAACATACAACGGAACCCAGATCCCAATTTAGAGTTTAACACAAACTAATCTATTTAGATCTCTTTCACACAGGAGCATAACTAGTGGTGCAGTTAATTAACAAAAGCCAAGTTTAATACAAACGTCTCTATCAGATTCCCTCTTAACATTGGAAGACATGGTTTCAATTTCAGTGCTGGCGATCAGATAGTAGACAAAAACATCTATATAAAGGTACATTTACCATTAGATTAGTAAGTCTACCCTGACCATACTTGGACATGCAAATACCTGTTCCTTGTTAGTTTCATTCACCAGTGAATTAATATTACATAATCAGTAAGAAGACATGCAGCTAACTTCATTAGAATCCTTACCAGTTGTATGTCAGCCTATTAAATTTGCTATAACACCAACTTATGGTAACATTACTATCCACTATTTCCAAACTTAAAAATGTAAACTACATAAAACTGAATTAATTTCTGTTTAGTTTCCTGTTCTTTTAACAAGCAGCTAAGTTTAAAGCTTAGTTAAGCTTGAAGCGCTATCATCCAGCACTTCTCCCCTCTTACTTTTTTTTACACTGATATCTATTTGGAGGTCTTCTAACTCTCTGAGATCGTCTCACTTCCATCTATTGCGATGCTTGCTTCTTCTTCTCAAGCAAAATTAAGGAAAATAAAACTAGTTTGCAAAATTTTGAATATCAATATTCACCGATTACTCATACTTGAGGAAACCAACAACATTATATAAAAAATTTTCAAAGAAATTTTCAATGAAACTATTTTTACTTTATAGTATATATTATGAGTTTTTTTTGTACGACAAATATATTTATAAGCATTGTATGCTTCATGTCTCTCTCTGTGTCGATGCACACAGCACATGTCGTTCTTACACCTAACTTCTTCCGTATCCCCATGCGCCATCGACCACAGGAAAACTTCTAATTAAATGTCAGTGAGAATTTAGAGGAGTGACTTATCATTCTATTCGTTTGGCAAACGCAACTTGATAAAAGCGAACGCTGATCAAACGTTTTTGAAACATTCAAAAGCTTCTTCGCTTATTGAATTATTGTTCATAGGTTAGTTTAAGAGCCATTGAGTCCTGCATGGTCTTGACCTCTAACGAAACGAAACTGCTAGACTTGAAATATTTCTGGAACACTAAATATCGAAAACAAGGGATATATTAAAACAAGAATATTTTATTTTTAATATTTACAGCCACGTCAATTCTGAATACAAATATTTAAATTACGAAAGAAATACACCG
The DNA here is from genome assembly GCA_022664845.1 of Lepisma saccharinum. NCBI lineage: Eukaryota > Metazoa > Arthropoda > Insecta > Zygentoma > Lepismatidae > Lepisma > Lepisma saccharinum. Next base: position 57,621 of record JAGDQP010007599.1, on the reverse strand, counting down.
AGCCGCCGCCGTAGCTCAGTGGTAGAGCGTTGTCATAGCCTTAAGGAGGTCCTGGGTTCGACCCTAGCGGCCGACCATCCTAACTGAGGGAAAACACTCTCTCAGTAATACCAGCCAAATGCCGGGATGGCACCTTCAAAATAGGCCCTGGCCGTCACCTTCCCGAATCCTTTCCTCTCCCTTATTCCAGCCTGAGTCTTAGATGACTAAAGGCCATAAATAAAACTCAAATTTAATTCCGAAAGAAATGAGGGAATCGATATTTCTCTGTTTCCACAGGGTCTCATCCATGATGCACATACGTCTTGCTAACTTGCATTTGAGAAACGTCGAGCCCAAAAACATCAATTTCAATTAATTTCATTCGTGAATTCAACGGGACAAGCACAATAGAAAGCTTCAATAATTATCATTCATTGCTCGTGAATTGCATCCTTTCTACAGGAGAAGCATGTATATTTATTCTCAGGATTTTCGACTATTATTTTCTATTAGGTTGTTATGAAATTATGTGTAAGACAATACAAGAAAGTAATTGTATTTTTAAAAGCGGTCTCAATGTGTCTCAAAAGTAAAATTTATATGCAATATGTCTTAGCTGTGATGAGCTACGGCTGTGAAACATAGTCATTGAATGCGCGAACGATTCAAAGATGAAGATTTACTCGAGGAAAAATGGAGAGATGTATACTATTAATAAATAGAAGGAATGGGAAGACGAATGGATTCGCGCTCAAACAAGTGTGGAAGATGTAATCAAGACTGCGGAGAAGATGAAGATGAGTCGGTATATAGCTAGACGAACAGATGAATGATGTACAAAAATATTGTACATTGGATTTCAAGAGAAAGAAACGCATCATAAGATGTTCAGATTCAAGATCGGTAGATGAAATAAATCGTTTTTCAGGATCTATATGGATGAGGATAGCATTTTACCTAAATCTTTGGGGGGAAATGAGGGAGGCTTTCATCCAGCAACTCGCGCACTTAAAAAGGAATGCTCATGAACTATGTATGATGAAAATGCTGGCAGAACTAAAAGGAATAATATATTCATAAGTAGTAACAACATAGTAATGTACTTGTGGAAAAGAAATGGAGAAGAAAGTAGCCGAACAGGAATCGAGCACCAGTCTTCAGGCTAGCCATCCAAAGCAGAACGACCTACACAATTGGGGAAGCTATAAGCAAACGCTTTCGAAAAGTGAGTAGGTTTGCCAGTTTTAACATATGGCTTTGAATAGAGCTCAAAGATGGACTGACAATATTGACAAGCATATTGACTCCTTTTCACTAGCACACTGTATTCCCTCATATACTATCCAATTCAGCCATCGAGCGGCCGTGGCTCAGTTGGTAGAGAGTTGGTTTAGCATTCGGACGGGCCTGGGAACGGCTCTAGCGGCCAACCATCCTCACTGAGGTTTTCCCAAGGTTTTCTCTCAATCACGCCAGGCAAATACCGTGATGGTACCTACAAACTAGGCTTTGGCCGACTACCTTCCAATGTCCTTTCCCAACCTTTTCTCGGCCTAAACCTGAGATGCCGAGAAAATAAATTCATAAATAAATTCAATTCCAATTCAGCCACGGACCTTTCGTGTTATTGGTCCGCCATTATTTTGTTCGAGAAGGTTAGGGTAGGTAAAGTTAGCTTTGTTTCCTTTATCTGCTCACCAGTAAATCGAAAAGGTTAGGTTAGGTAATATACCAACCAATAGTCACAAACCAATAGTCACACTTTCACGTAATGTACCCTTTTTGACCACAATAGTGGCTGCGACCAGCGAATAAGACAAAAAAATCGGGGAATCATCATATGGATTGATCAGTGTAAGCACAAAACGCGAACAGGGGATCGAAGTCAAGGCTATTTACAAGGGACCAGTATGATTTTGTAAATTTTATTTCTGGAAATGCTTGTCATAATTCGATAGGGCATCCAAAGAAACTCCGAAGGCAGATATTTTTATCTGCTGAACATAAATAGGGATGGAGGGATCAGGGAAATGACGTCAACATTTATAAAAACGCCGTGTGACGAAGGCAATTGGGCTACGAAGGAAAATGTGGTGGCTCGTTTTCTTTCTTGCAATCCGACCGGGGTGGGGTAGGAGAGAAGCTGTGGAGTCTGTCAGAGTTTAGTTTGAAGGCACCATAACAGAAGCACAGCAGTCAGCAAGAAAATTAATTCTTTTGCTGGAAATTCATTAGTATACCATTTAGATTCCTGGATCCGTGTCCGATCTCGGCCCGGCCAGATTCTACATCCGAACTTTCCTGCTCGATCCGAACCACATGGAAAATCTGGCAGCTCTGACTTGATGCGGCAGGAAAGTGGGTTACGAACGCAATTACGCACTTTTCCGGTCGGCCCGGTCTGATTTTTGGTTAGGCTTGGATCGAGCTGACAAGTGTGGATGTAGAATCAGGCTTCGCCGGGTCAGAATGTAGGGCTCTGATTCGATATAACAGTTAAGGAATTGTTTTCACAAAATCGTAATGGTTTTTTTGTGAGAAGGAAAACACACAATTATCTGTAACAACTTATTTTACCATGCCACTTTTTACACGCATTTTATTAACTTACACGGTAGCGCGTCTGACTACGAATAGGGCGGTCCGGGTTCAAATCCCGACCAGGACACTGAAGATTTTTTTCAGTGTTCCCATGTCTGGCGCTCTGAGGTGCACTCAGCCTCCTATCAAATTGAGTACCGGAGTGTCCTTGGTATTCCTGGGCACCTTGGGAAGGTAAAGGCGGTCGAGCGTGGGACTGACCACCCCACTTCACTTCATACCATAGGTCAAGAAAATGTGGAACGCTACCTCTACATCCCCCATGCGCCGTTCACGGCGCGTGCGTATCACACAGGGGATAGCTTTACAGTTTTACTCTGTAATTATGTTTAATCTCTGGTACAAATCTTGTAATTGATTTTTAACTCACTTTCCATCATCCGATTTCTTTAAAATCTTGTAAACTTGTTTGCTTCCAATGACAATACAATATTCAATCATTAGATTACTACAGAATAATCCAATTAACTGTAATTAATTAAAAAAATATGGATTTCTTTATCCTAAAATAAATACTAGCCTGCAACGATGTTGGGTTTTGACTGGTTGCAGAACACTTTAGGATTTGGATGTGCGAAGCTCTCAATATAGAAAAAAAATAGTTTTAAAAGATTTTTAGAAAACACGCTTTTCTAAAACACACATAAAATCATAATATCTAAGAGCACCCACGCTTCTATTTTCCGATTCATAAATTTATTATTTTTTTACTTTGCAGTCCATTTTTCTTTGCTTAAAAAAGCGTGTTATTATTATTATTTTTTTTAAGTTTTGCTCTTAAATGTTCGCAAAATATTTTTTTCAAAGTTTATTTAGGCGCTCTTCCGAATGCTACAATTCATTTGCAGCCATCTAGTTCATGTTCTGGTTGATTGCAGAATCTTCAATGGCTGAAAAGGAAGATCAGATTTTTCGAAATTTGTCTTAATCCCTACTTAGGCTCTGCTGCTGGAGTGCACCTAAAGAAACGTCGCAACAGACATTTTGCGAATATTTAAGAGCAGCAACTAAAAACTGGCAGCGTGGAAAGGTTGCGAACCACAAGAAAGGGTTTTGTATAATTCCTTCTCACAAGAGATCATTACGATGTTGTGAAATCGTTTCCTTACTCTGGAATGGACCGAGTAACTGATTGGCCGGGAAGAATGGCATATACTGATAGAACAACGTATACTGATTATAATAACTTAAAATTATAACCCCCAATGTAATTCGAACATCACTCTATGGAACTTGTGACGTTTGAGGAAATAATCAATATCTTTGCGAAATTCTTTCAAATGTTAGTAAACAAATTAACAGTAAAGTATATTACGACAAATCACTTTCCAAAAAATTGGATATTCAGTACAAGTGCTACGCTTTGTCAATTTAAAATAATCGATGTATTTAAAACTTGATACTTTCAACAGAATATAATTTCATATTGCGAAAATGTGCGGTTTGTAGAAAAAAGGTGTAAAGTTGTTGATGATAATTTACTAACCGTAAATTGTGTAAATTAGTGAAAAATGAAAAAAACAAAAAACAAAATCATATGAAAATGAAGAGAAAACAACAGATGGTGTAAGTCACACGATTCATAGATGGCACTCCAGTTGGTAGCTATTAGCTGTGAACATAAACAGGAAACGCCATGATTTTGATCACTTTCAGGTTAACTCTCACATTGACAAAACGTGGCAAATTTTACTGATTAAAAAAAAAAAAAAAAGATTAGTCTTATTGTGCTTTATTCTTAATCAATTTACTAAAATTTGTAAGAATTTCATAAAGATAAGATTTTCTTGCCCTCGAATGTTTCAAGTCTCGAAATAACTGATGTCAAAATTTCCTTGGGGCTATAATTTTAGCAGGGATGTACTGGTACCAGAACGCGCCGGAACGTCGTTTTGGTACTGCTTTTTGAGAGAAAAAATGTTCCATTTTACAAAAAATATTGACTGAGTCAAATGAATCTTATGATTATCCCCCCCCCCCCGTACGAGACTGACAGTGCCACATGTGTCAAGTTTAAGAGGGCTCCTCGCTCCAGCCCTTCCCCCAATTTTTAACGTTTTTCAAAATATTTCAAAAACTAAGAGTACTATCAAAAATATAAATTCATAGCGCACTAGAACTTACAAATTACTAGAAAATGCAATGGACAGCGATCTCGAAATCTTGTCGATTGATGAGTGCTCAGACTTCAATTAAATAATGACAACATAATATTTGAAAACGTATCACTCATCAATGGATACGATCTCGAGATCGCTGTCCATTACATTCTGTAGTGATTCGTAAGTTCTCGTGCGCTATAAATTTACATTTTTGATAATACTCTTAATTTTTTTAAATATTTTGAAAAATTTTAAAAATCGGAGGGTTGGAGCGAGGAGATATTGTGTACTTTGCTTGTGAAATTGTGCGGCCCAAATTTGAGAGACTGGGATCCAGAGCCATATGTGAAAACGTGGCTGCGAAAACACCGAACTGCACATGACACCAGAACAAGACAACCAAAACCAACCAATTTGGAGGATTTTAATCCATTTGCTAACTTTTTGTAACACATTAACATGTGGATATATCAAGATTGGACTGTTTCCGTAAGTAAAATAAAATATTTTGTACTATGACATTTCTTTAATTAACTGTTTCTTATTCAGTTTCTAAATCTTAAGCTTTACAAATTTAAATGATAAAGTATTCCACATTTTTGTCAATATTAAAAATTTTGTTTTATGCCTATTTCTCACTTCACAGTTATTGGTATGACATATGGTTAAAATTGAAACGTTCCGGTACTCGAAAATTTACGCGTGCACCCCTGAATTTTAGGTTATTATAATCAGTATAAGTTACCCTATTAGACACGTTACACCCGCGTCTATTAGACGGTGTATTATACCAGTCTTCCTAGTCAATCAACTACTCAGTCCATTCCCGGGTTAGCTGTTCTATCAAATGGTGTAATGGTATATAGTATACATTTTCAGCAATTAAATTAATTATCTTGCTGACTAGATAGCTACTCCTTTGCTATGGTGTCTTCAAACTAGACTCTGATCGACTCTCTTGCCACAGATTCTATCGTGGCCAATCCCGGCTTGATTACAAGAAAGAAAAGGAGCCTAGACCGAGACATCTTCCTTAGTTGTCCAATGACCTTCGTAACAATTTTGTTGGTCATTTTCTTTCTTATAATTTTTAATATAATTTTACTTCAGATAAAAAATCTTTGTTATCTGGGTTTCTTTGGATGCCCTATCGAATGGTGCTAGACATTTTCAGATATCAAATACACAAAATCGTAATGATCTCTACTTAGTTCGAAAATTGTGTTCGTAAAAATATTTAAATATAAAATTACTGCGTGTTAATTATGAAGCACGATCTAAAGCATTACTTTTGTTCTTTGAGTGCACGTAAATCTTAATTTTTACTTTTAAGGCGTATGTTGCATAGTAAGTTCTGCTTCTGTGTCATTCAGAAGCGCACATAACACAGGTGGAGCTTCTTAAAGATTCCCACACGTGTTGCCCTGAAGGAAGGAAATACCGAGAGTGGGTAGTCAATGTCTATAGCTACTATCTTATTGCTTTTTTTCACCTGGTTTCTCACGTGTAATCCGACGTTGTCACATCTCTACATCGCTAGGGGGTTCAAAAAATAAATAAAAATATTACAGACTCAATGATTTCTTTTCATTCAGTAAGCACTAAAAAAACGGATAGTCTGTGAGTCAGTCTGAGCAGGGCAATAGCCTTGCCTACACATCTGGTTTATAAAATGGCTTATTGTTCGGTTAGACCGCATGGAGCCCTTACAAGAAAAGGACTTCAAGCACAATTAATTACTTGATGATCGATCTTAAGATTAAAAGGAAAATTAAAAAATGAATTTAAAAAACCGTCGTCGTAATGGACTCTTGTTTTCTCAAGAAGATGCCTTTGTTCTTTTTAACAGAAGAAAATAAGAGAGAAAAGAATGAACAAGTTTTGAGATAAATCTTACTTACCTCTTCACCTGTTAACATGATTTCATCTCTTTGATGTGCAAGATGCGTACGTGCTGTCTTTCACGTGCATTTCTGTGTGTATAATCTGACATCTAGCGGAATTGACTTGAGTTTCGAAGTAAATTATCTAAATGTGATATTAGAAAAAACAAGATGCCCAACCCAGTCCAGAGGTTTCACTGGCTACAGTTCCTTACTTCAAATAAACACTGGGAAGGCGTTCAAATTCTGCTCACGTCGACCATCCTGACAACTTGTCCAGAGTTTTCTCCTCTCCTTCTGGCAAATGTAGAGGGAGTAGCTTCAATACAGGCCCTGGCTGCTACCTTTCCAACTTCCCTTCTTTGGAAGAGTGATCACCGATATGACGTGATACGGGCCTCATGACCCAAAATTTCTCTCAAGTTTCAAGGAGACATACGGGTAAATAAATACCATCTTGATCAATTTTGGCAAAGCCATTATTTTGAACCAGAAAGAAGGTTCTCAATATTTCACAAAGACTTACCACTGTAATTTTAAGTGTCTGTTTTGTATTATTAGCAGGGTGAATCCTATTTTATACAAGTAAGAAGTGAACACAATTTAGTTTTCTTTGCACATAGTTTTACTCCAACCTTTTGGCGGGACGGGCGTAAGCCATAGTGCTGTTACCGCCCATAAAATTCATTTTATCTTATCTAATCCAATCCTTTGGTTCACTCCAGCCACGTACTTTATAATGCAGAACTCATGGCAATTGCCAATGTAAAAAAGATTAACATAAAAACTGTAATTGAATGAGATAGCTACGGTTAAAATGGATCTCGACAAGGTATGAGCAGAGCAGCATAATCATGGGTGCCCCCAACGATTCCCAAGTTACCATATCACAATAAGAACTCACTCCATAAGTACATGTTCTTAAATTTAACAGCTGATAACTTACGAACTGTTGCACTTAGATTAAAACCAATTACAGATATGGATTTCTGATGAAATTTTATTGTTGTTTGATGTGTCACAATACCATTTCTATTTAAAAATTTAAACCAAAACACAAGATGGCGGTCATATCTTTGTTCCAGTTTTTATCCCTATCTCCTGACTATGATGTTATTCCAGGGTTGTTCATAATCACCAACATTTAAGAACGACAGCACTGTTAGGGAAGTTACGAATCAGTCTGAAATATGCACATGAGCTCAGCCAGGGAAATTACAGGGTTCGGTTTTAGTAAATATTACATGGTTCGGTTGTAAACACAATTCGGTCAGTGCATATTCTAACTTTGATGTTATATATAATATTTCGTATTTGTATGATGTCTTCAAAGAAATGTCATTTTTTGTTTTTTTAAACAACCCTCATATATTTTAGAATGATTCCATTGTCAGACAAAAAAAAAACTATCATTGTTTCAAGCGAGCATTTATCCCTACTTACTTTCTCTATTATTTTCGAAATTTTCATCCTATTTCGAATTGCAATCTTCTTCTTTTATAATGATTAATGCATAATCTGTTTTATACCAAATATAAAGCTCCATTTCCAATTTCAAAATATTCTATTCTATGGTAAATAAGGGAAATCCGAATGCTTTATCTCTTGCCATGGCGTAGATATTAAGCGTAAGCACGACTTAAGTTTGACGGTCATCGAAGCTGCTGACATTTTGAACAAATCATCGAGATCTAAAATTTCGCATGTCTTCTTAACAATACCCAACTAAACCTCGTAATAATTTACATCAGAATCTACTATAATCATGAAATCTTCCTGATTGGGTATGGGAAATTTCGGTGCAGGAAATTTCGATATAGGAAATCTCGGTAGTGAAAATCTCTGCGCATGGAAATTTGAGACTGAAACAGTTTTGGTGTCCGACATTTCGGCGCAAAGATTAATTTGACACAGCCCTAAGTATCGATATTAGAATATAAGATAAAAATTTAGCACGGAGGAAACATAATACAACAAATATTAAATAAAATGCATGTTGTATTAGAAAAAAGTAGCAGAACCCGTAAATACAGTACAAATGGATAGAATGTATTTTGCAAGCTTTCTACGTTTCATGATATTAAGCTTAATACATTCTCAGTACTTCCAAGATGAGTATTTGTACCAGATAATATCTTTTGATATTTGCGCAAAGATATAATCGCATCGAAATTTTCTTGCACCCGGATTTTCTGCACCGACTGTTCTCCCTCCCAACCTAAATGCCTTGAAATAGAATGACTGATATGCGAGTTGCAATATTAATTAATAGTTTGTATTCACAGCAACCTTTATAGACAGAATCCAATACGCTGAGTGACATATACCCGTTAATTAATTAAATCTTCCTGAAACTAGGAAAAATACACATATATAGGCACTTATGAATATAAGTTGTTTCTTTCATATTTTTTGTCTAGAAAAATAGTGCAGAAACCACAGGTAAAAAACGCAAAGTATTACTTGTGCAAAGAGACAACCACGAGAGTATAATGTGACCACTTCGAGACAAAAGCGAGATCACCCTGAGGCAATAACGAGACCACCCAGAAACTTTAACGAGACCATCTCTTCAAAACGCAAAGAGCTACATCAGAATCGGTTCATTGATTCAAAATTTATACCGAGAAAAATAAATGGAAAACGTCGTACTCATGGAATTGAGAGCATTCTTCTTTTCTTTGAGGTAGTTTAAAATATTGTGATCACTGATGAGAAGAAATAATATTTTAAATAAAACAAACACAAATAACTTTATTACATAAACTTAGGACGAGCCCGATGCAAAGAACAGTGTTACCAGATTTCTAAATGGGAGTTTCTTTCCAGACTGCATAAAAATTCCAGATCAGGAATAAAAAAAACCCTTTTACCAACTCTAAAAATGTTTTTAAATCAAACTTCAAGGCGACTTCTATTGTCATGTTTGCTGGGTTTGCATCCAATTAAGTTTTTTTTCCTTTGTCTATTTATATGTCTCCTGTAGGACCCCTGGACGTCTACTCCTCCGTGCAACGTGGGGATCTAACGGCATTGTAGTTACGGCATGTAATGAAAGTAGTTTATATGGAGAAAGTTAATCAAACAAAAGCGACCTGCCAGTTTTAAAGTCAGTAGCTGAAAAAAAAGTTGTTGAATTCAAATCTAAAATCAGTTTCTGAATACCTGCTTTCTTACATAGGTACTAGCATCAAATCTTAAAAGATGATGAAAGATAACCAAATAGAAAAAATCCTGGCAGGTTCAGTCACCAGATTTCAACGCTCTAATAAATCGAGTCCGCTGAACCAAAATTTAAAATCACTACAGAACAACAATAGAAAGGGTACTCCGTATACTCGTGCTGCCGTCTTACAAATTAGTACGTCAGTTTATCGGTTAAGCAGGAGTAAAGTCACGAGAGATAAAGTCGCGAAATACTACTGGCTTAAAGAAAAAAAAATCGAATCTAATTAGCTCTCTGATCTTCTTTCTTTCTGTCTTTTCCCACCTACGTGCGGTCGACGTTTCTGATGAATCTCTTCAACAAAGCCCTATACTGAACCTCTTCCCCTGACAGACCTTTCTCCCCGAGATCATTTCTTAACCCCATTCATCCATTTCTTTCTTGGTCTTCCTCTACCTCTCTTGCCCTCCAATTCCATTGCCATCACTCTTCTGACTATATAGTCATTTGTTCTTCTCATTACATTACCACTGCAGTCTTCTTTCTTATATCTTCCTACGTATCTCTATAACCTTGGTTGTTCCTCTTACTCTCACATTTCTCACTCTGTCTCTTCTTGTTATCCCACATATCCAGCGTAGCATTCTTATTTCAGTAACATCTAATCTTTAGTGGCCATTTTTCTGCTCCGTACAACATTGCTGATCTAACGACTGTTTTGTAAACCATCTCTTTATTCTTCACTGTGATTCTGCGGTGTGAAACCATATACTTTCTTCCAATTTCACCATTCCTCTTGCATGTATTCTGTGTTATTTCCTAGTCTAAATCGCCATTCCCAGTAACAGATGAGCCTAAATACTTAAAACGTCACTTTATTAATCGTCCTTCTTGCAACATCTCTTTTTCCTTTTCTTCTCCGTTAAACTCAAGATATTTCGTTTTCTTTCTACTAATCTTTAGACCTCTATCTTCCAGAGACTTCCTCCGACTCTCTACTTTCCTTTCAAGTTCTGCCCTATTAGTATTGCGTAGTGAAATATCATTGGCAAACATCATACATCAGGGGGCTTCATCTCTCACGTCCTGTGTTGTAACATCTATGACTACGTTGAAGAGGTACGGACTTAAGAATAATCTTAAGCAACGATCTCCAACAAAAGATGGCAGCACTACCTCCGTATATGTCTAATGTATTTTCACTGTTACACGATATTTTATTGTTGCTCCTATAAATTCAAGCCTAGGGTTAAAACTTTCAGGAAAGAAAGTTCATAACCAATTCAAGAACATGATCGATGCCGATTTTTAATTTTCTGTTTTGTTCATTGTTGAAAGAGCTTCATTGTTATAGGTTTCGATATTCACAGCAACAATAAAGCGATTTCAACAATGAAGGAAATCGAAAATTAAAAATTGGCATCGATCATGCTCTTGAAAATTTCTTCCCTGAAAGTTTGAACTCTCTAGGCTTGAATTTATAGGCGCAGCAATGAAATTTCGTACAACAATAAGAATACATTAGACATAAACGGAGATAGTGCTGCCATCTTTTGTTGGAGATCGTTGCTTTAGATTATCCTTAAGGCTGTAATCCAACCACAACAGGGATTTGGTGTGTTAATCTCACACTACTTCTTATCTTAGTTCTAGCTCTTGTATACATATTCTGCATTATCCTTACATATTTTTCTGGCATTCCTTTCTCCCTCAAACATATCCATACTTCCTAACGTGGTACTCTGTCGTAGGCTTTCTCCAAATCAATAAAGATCATATGCAATCCTTTTTGATTTTTCTGATGCTTTTCCATTGTTTGCCTTAATATAAAAGCTGCACCCGTTGTACTTTTTCCTTGCATAAATCCAAATTGTTCTTTCTCTATTGACGTTTCTTCTCGCAATCTTCCTTCTACAATTTTCTTCCAATTCTTCATCGAATGTGACAATAGTTTGATTCCTCTATCATTTCCACAATGCTGTATATCTCTGTTCTCCTTAAAAATTGGTACAATAACACTATCTCTCCATTGAGTCGACATTTCTGTTCTGTTCATACATTTTTTTTTATCAGATCTCATAGAATATCTGTCTATACCTTCTGGTCCTAAACTCTTCTAAGCTTCTACTTGTATGCAGTCAGGACCTGTAACTTTTCCGGTCTTCATTTTCTTTAGTGCTTTGTCTACTTCTTCTCGGCTTCTTCTTAGTGTTGGCTAAAGATTTGGAGTTCCGTTTCTAACAACTTTCCTCAGAATGTCTTGATTTCGGAGCGATTCAAAACATCCGGGCCATATCCCTTGGATTATGTCTTCATCGGTAAGCACTAATCCTTGACCATTCTTAATTTGCCTAGTATGGGTAAGATCCTTTATTGCCTTGTCTCTGGTTTTTGCTAACATGCATAGCTTCTTCACTCCACCTGGTGTTTCAAGTTCGTCATACGGTTCATTCTAAGCTTGCGCTTTTACTCTAGCCACTGCCCTCTTTGCTTCCTTATTAGCCGCTTTGAAGCTACATTTATTCTCTTCTGTCCCCGAAGCATCCCATCTAGTATTAGATTTTCTCTTCGCTTTAATAGTTTCTTGAGCTTCCTCAATTCACCAGCACGTCTCTTTTCCTGAAAGTGGGGGCTCTTTCTTGAGGTTCTACTCTATCTCTTTTCTCTGTCCGTTAGCATGATCCTACTGTTTACATTCCGCCAGTTTTGCTTCTTCTGGTTTATTCTTTCCGTAACTCCTTCTCTGAATAATTTTGTTAGTTTCTCCTCTTTCAGTGTCGATCATCTAATTTTGGGCTCTCCATTTCGAGACCTCCTATTATTTCTACTTGCAAACTCTCAGTTCGCATTCAGCACTCTGTGTTGCGGGACCATTTTCTGATATTCATGACTGTGTTTTTCCATCCATTCACGCTTACTATACTCTATCTTTCCGATCTCTAGAAAGAACAATTCATACGGAATTACTTCCATGTTCATTTGACCCACTATACTGCAACTTGCAACCGCCTTCTAGCTCTCTTGCCTTATTTCCTTTCCATCTTGTCTCCTGCACGCACAAGACCCCAACTTTCTTCTTTATATTAATTCTGCAATGTTCTTCTTTGTATTAGGTCCTCTTCGATTCATCGTCCCAACATTTAGTGAACCTACTGAGAGGCTCATGTTGACTAACTGAGCCCGTCCTCGACTAGGTAGCCATCGCTCATTTCTCACAGAAGCTGGGCTAAGCCCCTGCGAGTCGCTTACGGGGTAAACTCTAGTATTTTCTGAGACTTTGTTTAGACGACCCGTGGTTTTGTTAAAGCTTATAAGACCGGATGTCCTTCCTGATTTCAATCCTCCTCATTTATCCGGGCTTGGGATCTGCATCAAGTTGGGCTGGATTGCCACCCACCGCCCCAAGAAATATTTTATATTTGGCGTTTATTGAATTAATTCATAAAATATAGAGTGATTCCACGCGTCACGCACTGACATTTAGAATACACTTTTCGACATTAATTGACTTATAACTTATGTTATAATTGCAACAAAAGCGATTTCAGCACACCGTTGGATAGAGGAGACATTGAAGAATACATTCCAGGTAAAAGAACACTTAATCAATACGAATACTATATATTGTTTAATGTTAAAGTTGTCGTCACGCACTGACATTTTTGCAACCCGCACTTACACTCTGATATATATTTCCCCCAAATTCTCTGAAAGTATGGACCCCTCAAAAATTAAAAAATCCCATTCAAGATGAATATGTTAAGTTTAATTTCCATTAAAAAAATTCCAGAATATATTAATATAATAAGTGTATAGGAGGAAAAACACAGCATCACGCACGAACATCTATTCGTCACGTACTGACATCTGTGAATTATTAGATGAATTTACCTTGTAAGTATTGCTTTATTTTTGTACGTTCTGATAGAAATAAACTAACGGACTCAATTACAGACTCTAGGTAAAATATCCCTATAAAATATAATGCGTGACCAAAATTTTTATGTTAAAAAATTGAAAAACTGAAATCAATGTTAGAGCGATTCTACGAATAAGTGAAGCCTGTAAGTAAAAATCCAAACATACAGTGAACATTTCGTAGATTAGTGCAATTAGCTCTTGGAAGGTACACAGAGCCGCAAGTACCGAAGAACAGAAGGTACATGTGCCTCCCAGGGATTCCGCCAGGATTTTCAGTTTGAGGATGTAAAGCAAAAAATGGAGGGTGTAAGTGCAGTTTTGCACAGTTTCTATCGTTTTCGACAGTTACAAAAAATAAGTTGAGGGTGCGCTCGACAATTTAGGGGTGACATCCCCCACAGAGGTGTCTGGGAAAATCACGCCCCCAAACACCGGACTAGATGCGGAAAATGAAGATAAGGAAAGGGCATTGAACATTTTTTGCTCCTTAAAAGGGGCTCAAATATCGGATATTGCTCCCCTTGCAAAAATACAAGTTGCAGCCCTGGGTATACGATGTGTGTTTACTAAAAATACTTTAACAAGTCTTACTACAAATTCATAGTGAGCTTCTGTTGTTCGATTATTTAAAAAGTTAAAAAAATAAGATTTTACTAATTCTGAGTTATAGAACTAAAAAGGTTGGAATGCAAAATTAAAAGTATATACATATTAAGCTTTTTTCTTTTATATATTGACATAAATGAATGACCTATTTCTGTCTAGTCTTATTTACGGCCTGACAAGTATTAAATTTAAACTCGATTGCATGATCATGTCAGTATGTCAGGCTCTTTATATCTTCTTATATGAAAATAACACTTCAAATATTCCTTTATTAAGTAGTACTAGAGAGTTTTGTTGGGACCATACTTTCAGAGAGTTTGGGAAATGTATATCAAAGTGTAAGTGCTGGTTGTAAACATGTCAGTGCGTGACGGAAACTTTAATATTATATAATAAATAGCATTTTTAATATATACGTGTTATTTAATCGAGAACGTGATCCTCAGTACTTCTGCTACCATATCACATGTCCAACTTGCATTTTTTTTAACCTCTCGGAGATATACCGCAATTACAGTCGAAAAGTATATTCTGAATATCAGTTTGTGACACGTGGTATTGCTTGTTAATTTTTTACACAAAATTTATTGTAATTAGAAAAAAAAAACGTTTGAAATACTTTTTGTTCAGCATTTGACTCTAATACACCACATAAAATCACTTTACTTTTCACCAAATATTCTACAGTATACAGTAGTTTTCATAGTACATTGGAAGTATCAAACTCACTATAATCTGAGAGCGTCACGCACTGATCATGATATATTAATGATTTACACAAAATCTATTGTCATTAGAAAAATAGTTCCAAATGCATTTTGTTCAGCAATTGACCCTAAATCACAATACAAGAGCAATTTACTTTTCATCAAGTATTTTGCAATGTATAGTACTTTTTATATGTGGAGCGTCACGCACTGACATAATCGTGTAGTTGATTTTTATAATGCTTGGCAGGGTGTGAGGACGATTATTAACAAACAAACAAATAGTTTATGTCAATATAGAAAAGAGCGAAGTTTAATTTACCACTTTTTAAATTTTAAATTTCTACATTTTTACCAGCGTAATTAACTGTTAAAATGAAGTAAAATTGTAGCTATTTTCGTGAATTTTTAAATAACTCCAAAACAGAAGCTGATTACGCCATTGTACTAATGATTGTTTTCACTTCTTTATGTAAACATGAATCGTATACCTTCTAAGAATCGATTGCGCCAATTAAAATAAATCCACAATACATTTCAATTTTTAACATCGGCTATGACATATTCATGGAATTGCTCTATACAATAACCAAGAGCCCTTATTGTTTCGAAAAAAAGCACAACTTTAAACACAGTTGTCTGTTATTCATATTGAATATATGACGAATCGTTTATTGTGAAATACGCCATCATACATAGGGCTACTTTAGAAACTCCAGTAGTATAAAAATACAACATATGGCGACTGTGGAGATAAATAAATAAATAAAAAAAAAATAGTAATAACAAGCAATATAAAATATTGGTTACGAAACTGCTTCGTCTTTTAGTTTGGGGTTACGCGATAGTACCTAACATTCCATATTCCTGACGAATAACCGAATTATTTTGCGAAACAAGAAAGGTTTCTTGCTTTTGCACTTTACAGTATTGCAGGTAAGGATCAATATACGTACTACGCGGCCCAACATACAATTGTCGCTAGTGACGAAATTGTACACGAAAACGTTCAAGAAGCACTTCTTATATTTCTGTTGTTACTTCTTTTCGTTCAGGTGTTAACCTGTTTACAAACCAACGAAATGGAAATTTTAATTAAAAGAACTATTGTTTTGTGTCTGCAAAAGGCATAAAGACGCTGGCATTAAAGAAACGAGGATGTCTCTGAATTATCAAATCAAATGATAGCAAGAGATTGAAGAAAAAAATATAAGTTTTCCAAGACCTACCCCACCAATGTGAATGACCATTTTCTAAGACTGTTAAAATTAATGTCTTCGTGTTCCTGGATATGACAACATCAATTTTAAAAGAGGAAGGAAGAGAGAACAAAGTGGAACCCCACAAGTTTGGCACTTGCCCTGATTGCACTCAAAGATAATAACATACATACACATATATAATATACAAGACTAATGAGCTGGCGGGTAGAAATGAAAGGTAACGTACTATTGTTATTTTCTAAATGTATTCACTGTAACATCAAATACCAAGAAAGCACAGTGACCTGGAGGGTTGATACAGCAAACATCAATACATAAACAATCCTTTTGTTCCCAGAGATCTTAGAATTAGGCGTGGATGGATAGAAGTTGTGTTGGTGCTGCGTTAGGGCGGTGTCACTAAGAAGGTTCCTGCCCTCCAGTGGATCGACAACCTTCTTTGACGGCCATTTCTCCCTAACTTCTTAACGAAAGTAGTGGTCAAAATATAATAGCTTGTGGTGTATATATAATACTACACACAATGCAATGTCATGGTGCATTCCACAATAACGAAGTGTTTTTCATCCCAAAGCCATTATAAAGCCAATAGTGTACTCATTTTTCTTCTTCTTAGGAATGTAGCATGGTTTATGTCATGTGGAGTACTTAAAGTGAAGGTTGCCTCTTTTTTATTATGGTTTTAAGAAGATGCTATTATTACCAACTGCATACGTACTATGGATGGAGATCACGGTAAACAATGTATTCTTTATGGGAAAGAAGGGATATCCTTCTTTCCTATTTGCATACAAACAAGTACCGATTAATTTAATGTTTCAGATTCTTATTCATATACAGGGTGTTTCAAAAGTGAATTAAATAAATTGGGGGTGAATTTCTTAGATTGAAAGAAGTACAAATGACGTCATATCTCGACAAATAAACTTAATGTCGTAAGACGTGTTGACTCAACTAATCGGGAATGTTCTTTGTCGAGTTACCAACCCAACGGCATTTGCCTAGTGAAACAAAGAATTACGAATTTGCTTGACGATTTGAAGAGTTAGTTGACTATATTTGGGGGGAATTTCTGTTCAGGTGTCAATAAGGAAGTTCTTTTGGCTGCCAAAATAATTCAAAATATTTAAATTAAATGTCCTACTAGAGCAGTGTTCCTCCAAGCGAGGTTCACACACTAGCGATGGTCCATCCACAAAAGTTCATTAACTGCTCAACAAGCTGTGTAATAAGGAAAAAATATTAATATGTAGAGCTATGAACAAGTTTGCTCGTTATTATCATTATTGTCTAATATTGAACATTACATATCGCTCATATCCGAAGTCGAAAAATCGAATATCGAAATATCGCAGAAACTCGAACATCGTTCAAAATCGAATATGGTTTATATTATTTGATATTGATATTCGATACATAGATATTCGATTATCTCGATATGGATATTGCTAAGTATTGATTGAACGATTCAGAGTTTTGAACTACTATAAAGTTTACACCAAGCTAAACTAATCTGGAAAGAATTTAATCGGAACTAGGTGCACCCTTACCTCAATCTTACGCTTTACGTTGTTTCCAAATAAGTTATGACTTTAATTCCAAAAGGCCGTATATCGGGTTATGGAGTCAATTCCAAACGGACGTAAATGCGAAAAAAAAATATATGTAAGTCAGGTTGCATGTCAATTTCAAACGGATGTAAGTGCCAAGCAAGTGTACACAAGTCTATGATATGGTGTCAGTTCGAAACGGTTGTAAGTGCGAAGCAAGTCTATACTCAAGTCCGAAATATGCTGTCAGTTCCAAACGGATGTAAGTGCAAGGAATTGGTGTATAAAAAGAAGTACCGAATGAAGAATTAATATTTAAGTAGCGAGTGAGTATAAATAAACCATTTCATTATGTCATTAATTAAGTCAAATGACTGGCAAGGGATGCCAAAAAAGTTGAGGCTAGCAAGTTTATGCACTTACCTGCACATTCATTATTTCTTATTAAAACACGTTTGTACTTCACAGATGGTCTTGCAGAGAGGACGAAAGGAAAAATACTAGTGAATTTAATCACACTGTGGAGAATCTTTTTGTTAATCTACATGTATATGAATGGTGTGCTTGCTTTGGGTAGTAAAGTGTGAATACTTTTCTCTCTTTTAATAATAAATTTTGTTGTTTGACTTGGTGTAATCCTTGCGATAAAACCTCTGTAAGTTATTATATGAATAAATTCTTCTTCAATTTCATTTCCCTCCTTCCTCTTTTTTATAGTTGATTAAAGGAAGAAATTATCTTTTCTTTCTTAATGGTACGTACCACCACAATACAGCTTCTTAGGTTATGACTATGAACGTACTTAAATTTTATTATGTCATCACAATTATGAACGTAACTTGAGCGCACCGAACAGGACGTGGAGATTCAAGGTGAGCCACAGGTGTAGAGAAGACAACCAGCTGATGCGTCTGAGTATGTATTTGTGTGTATATGTGGGGGAAGGAGTTATATGCATCTGTGTGGTTGTGCAATTATCAAGTGAGAGTGTTGTAGACAAAGTTGAATGGTTGCTGTGTTACACCACATTTTTGTGTTCGTTTTCTTAAAATAAAATGAACTTATTGGAAACATTGTCTGTGAAATTGTTCTCTAAAGTTATCATTTTACAGACACAAGTTTTCGTTTCTTTCTGTAACGAGTTTGACTTATACCATATTATTCTTTTTGTACTAACTGACGGTTTACTAAGTGTTAACAAATGAATTCCGGGATCGTAAATTTTGTCGCGAAAAATATGAATCAATGCCTGGCAGTTAGGCAACCCAACTTACTCCTTTTTATCGTGCAATGTTTCAGATAAAGATTGTGTCTTTCTAATTCCGTTCTGTCTAACAAAAATCAGCAAATAACTTTCTCTCAGAATTTCTCTAAATACGTATGAATTCTCATAGATTGAATGGCAGGAAAATCGGATGGAACAGCATCCAAAAGATGATGGAGAGAGAAATGTAAACACATACAAACAGAAAGTAAGAATGACGAATGTCAGTAGCACAAGAAGTGGAAAAGGA
The DNA here is from genome assembly GCA_022664845.1 of Lepisma saccharinum. Taxonomy (NCBI): domain Eukaryota; kingdom Metazoa; phylum Arthropoda; class Insecta; order Zygentoma; family Lepismatidae; genus Lepisma; species Lepisma saccharinum. Next base: position 38,366 of record JAGDQP010007599.1, on the reverse strand, counting down.
AGATAAGATAGAGAGGAAAGTTGATACTGAGGAGACACACACACACACACACGCAGAGAGAGAGAGAGAGAGAGAGAGAGAGAGAGAGAGAGAGAGAGAGAGAGAGAGAAAGTAGAAATTTAAGTGCACTAGAATTAAGATTCGCATGTTCCCAGAAATAGAACAGCGAGGTAGTAGTGAGGTAAACTCTCGTCCAAAAGTGACCGTCGGAATAAAATTTCATAACTTCCACTGCAACATGACAGTCTTGAAACACGTTTAGTATGCATTCTTCGTGAACACACGACCCCCTGGCTAAAATCCCATTAAGTGTAGTACATAATTCAGAGCTCATCTTAACTAAACAAGTAGATCCAATAGTACACCTGCCTTTCCAGCTTATTAAACTGATTATATAAACGTAAATAACGTAGAAATTAATTGGTCGATTACTCCACTTTTATCAGTATTCCGCAAGATTTTAAGTCCAAACTGTATGAAAACTCAATAGTAAGAAAACTTGCATGAATTGCGAATTTGCTTTACTAATAGTACTCACATGTCAAATGTGAATGAAACATGATATACTAATTTTGTTATTTATTTCAGTATGTGAATAAGGTTATTAAAATGTATCACTTCCAATCTGTAAACTAGAAAGCAATTGGATCAGATTAATGTGATAATGTCTACCAATATCTCAAATTTGGTAGTTTCCGAACAGGTCCGTGTAAATTTTACCAAAGGAATATAAAGTTATTAAAACACCTGCTGAGGTATGCTTTCTATGGCCTGAGTCACAGTTGCCTAAATGTCATAAATGAGCTAATTTGTCTTTTTATATAATCGTTGGAGATAAAGAGATAGACACAAACACGAAAGGAGAAAAGAAAGGAAAAAGAGAGAAAGGAGAAAAATTCAAAATGAAGAAATTACATTTATTACTACAATCATGCACGCACACATTTGTTAAATCTCTTAACTGTCCAATGATCTAGCATCTCGCATCTGAACAACTCTCTTTCAGGATATATATCTCTGCATATATGTTTTGTATTACTGATAATTGCATACGAGAAAAGACTGCAAACTAACTGGGAATCGAACCCAGGCTTACAGATTGAAAATCAGTGACGCTATACACTACACTACGTCAATTTCTTATTATTTCTAAGCTCTCGTTATACTCTGTGTTTGTGACAAGAAGAACCAGAAAAAAGGAAACCAGATGAATAACATCTGCTTCAACACCAATGTTGTTCTTTGCATATCATTCTTGCATTAGTCTTCGTAAGGTTAAGGCAAGAAGTTAGTACTCTATTGTTAACAAGCACTTATAAAATAAAAAAAAAACTATGGATCGAACAGGGTTTGAACTTATATTAATTTGTTCCTGCCTTCATAATTCGAACAGTTTAAAACAACTTAGCAGCTTAACCAACTTTAATGCTGAACACAAAAATGTTGCTTCATGTTTCGAGAAAAAGGTTCAGAAGTACTGTTTCCGCGTATTTCTTACAACTAATTGCTCACATAATAACAAAACATATTTACTGCAGTATTCAGAATAAAAATAATGAAGCAAAAAAAAAATCTATAGGTTGTCCTCTTTCTTGGGAGCTGTTTTTTTCCTGAATTTCCTGATGTAAAGGGCAAACCATTTTTCTGCCATAAATAATGATTTCCGACCCTCTGTTCGGCTTCTAAATAAAAGGTAACTTACATACTTACTTAATCGTCCTCTTCTACCTTTCGGTGTCGAAATTGTTCTAGAATGTTTCCATCCTTGTCTATCTAGAGCCTTCTTCTTTGCCTCTTTAAGAGCCATTCTTTTCTTTTCCAGTACACTTCCTATTTCTTTTCCCCAGGTTTTCCCTGGTATTCCTTGTATTCTTTTACTTTTGCTTCAAACGTTATCTTAGGGATTCTGTCCTTTTCCATTCGTTGTATATGCTCGAACCATCGTAGCTGAGCATTATTAATTGTTGTTTGTAGTGGTTCTACTTTCAAATTTCCTCTAATTGTGGTATTTCTGACTCTATCTCTGGGTGTTTTGCCTTCCATTTTCCTCAAAAATCACATATCGAGACTCTGAATTCTGCTTTCTTGTCTCCGCGTCATATTCCAGGTTTCGCATCCATATGTTAGAACTGGGATGTTAATTAGGTCTTTTTGGATATTTCTTTTTTTGTTGAGGAACATCTGCCTGATGAAGTAGACGGTTGACACTTGTCAGCTGCTATTCTATTGTTTAGCTCTTCTTCTACTTCCCTATTTATGTTTATTGTCGGACCCAGTTATTTGAAGCAATTTACTTGTTCTAAGTTTGTTCTTCCTAGTTCCATGTTTTGCTTTATTGGTTATCTTTATATTACCATTGTTTTTGTTAAACTAATAGTCATATTTCGTTACCTTAAATGTTTCTCCCGTGTGTTGTTATTCTGTTGTAGTTCTTTTTCCGTATTACCCATAATCACCAGGTCGTCAGCGAAGATTAATTCTGTAAGCAATATTGGGTTCAGTTTTAAGTATCCTAAATGGTATTTCTATTGTTTTTCCTGAACTCTTTAGCTATCGTAATCATAACCGTTATAAATAGTACTGGGCTCAAAATACAGCCTTGTTTCACCCTTTTTGTTGTAACAAAACCTTTGGATATAGTATTGAAAGTTCAGACATAGTTTTTGCTATTTGTATATAAACTTTCAATTGCTTCAATTAGTTCTGTGCTGTACCCACTTTCCTTTCTTCAAGACTTTTCCAAATACCTTCTCTATTAACACGGTCAAAGGCCTTTCCAGGATCTACAGAAACTAGATGCAGCTCTCTGTTATGTTCCAGTGTTTTCTCTAACAATTTTCGCAATGTAAAAATTAAGTCTGTTGAGCTTGTATTTTGCCGAAAACCATATTGACTATCTTCCATTGTCGGTTCAATGTGTGTTCTTTATCTTCTTCCTTCTAAATTTCGACTATAAATGGTGGGACACTCAACAAAGAAATCCATGTGGTTTGTGCATTCTCTTTTGCAGTGTTCGATTTGTAGCGGTGGATGGTTGGGATTATCCCCCCTCTCGGCAAAAATCTTTCTGGTTCTTTTTATAGATATATACCTCTAACCTGGGATATGGACGATCCCAAAATACCGTATACATATCTCACTAATTCTACTTACGAAACTATAATTCCCCTCTCTCGAAACTACACAAATCGAACACTGCTCTTTTGTCTCCTTTCTTATACACGTGTATATGGGAATAAATATAGCTATTCTCACTCATTCGGTACTTGTTTTGTTGTCCATGCTAGGTTTAAAATCCTAAGTAGTGCATATTCTCCTTTCTTTCCCATGTATGTTAGCATTTCCGGGTATATACCATCATACCCTGTTTTCATCTTTTTTAGTGCTTTCTGTAGTGATTTCTTCTTCTGGATTCTTTGTTCCTTTGTCGTGTGTTTTTCCTTCTGGCCGTCTGTTTAGTTGCATTAAACCATCTACTATTTCTCCTTCCTGTAAGTCGTTGAAGTATTTCCCCCATCTCTCTAGGATTTCTTATTTTTTCGAAATAACATTTGCTCTCTTGTCTATAATAAATTTAATTGGACATTTTTTTCTTTTCTTATCTGTTTTAGTGTACGATAAAATATTTTCTGATTTTCTTTGTAGTTCTCTTCTAATACCTTCCTGAAATAATCCCATGCTTTTGATTTGTCTTCTTTGACCAATATTTTAACATCATTTCTTTGTACTTTATAAGTTAGTTAGCCTCAAACACGGCTGCCTGATCAGCTGTTAAGTGTCTGTCATATCAGCAATTTTATTTCTTAATACAGCGGACAGGACTATATTTCTACAAGATTTTATATATATATTTTATTATTCACTTGATAATTGTCAGGTTAATGCTTCAATTTTGCGTCTTTCAACAAGTGTCCTAATTAGGCCGATGAATTAAGAGCTGAATGAACCAGAGTTAAAACCGGGTCACTTTTGATAACCCGGTCTGACCCGAACATAGATGACCCGGTCCGAAATTTGAAACGATTGACCCTGTGACCCGATTGACCCGGCCAACACTGACAGAAATACTGTTCAAACGCAAGAAGATAATTAAAAACTCTCCGGATTACCGAATCTAAATCGGGTCACCGGCTCAGACCGGGTCTGAAGCCTAGACTCGGTGACCCGGTCCAAAACTTGACCCGAAGACCCGATTGATCCGGTGACCCATTTCAGTTCTGGAATGAACGTCAAGCGAGGATACAAATTGTCCAAATTTCATGTACTCATTTTGGGAGGATAATGTGGAAGATCCTACTCCCTATTAACCTCTCTTTTGTTTTGTTTCCAATCTTGACTTTTACCAGAATTTTGAATTTTTACAAAAACATGATAACGATTTAAAGATTTTAATCATTGATTGTACTAGAAGAATATGTATGGTATGTTTTAATTTAATTTTCATCTCTCTTTGAGTATAATTAATACAAGTAGAGCTAAAAATAAAATTGGTATTTTATATTTGCCGCCTCTAGTAATTTTTAACTTCAGAAGAAGTGCGTGATGGCCCTAGAAACCAATTTTAAAGTTTAAATGGTATTTTCCATTCGAAGTACCCCGGACATCCTATGCATTGATACAGACTCTCAGACCCCCCTGAAGACTGTCCCGATTATTTAAAACAGAAAGGTGGCAACCCTGGGTTTAACAGTGATCTCACCGCGGACAGCAGGGTTGTCAGTCTTGTATATTTTTCTGGTACTCCATAGAAAACTGGAAAGTAGTACCGGAAAAACAGATTATTTGGAAGGAGGAGGAGGCAGATCTACAATGTGGAAACAGAAGACCTTTGTCCATCGATTTTCCCATAATGCAATTGAATATTTTTTAATAAAAAACCTTCATTACCATAAAAAAAGAATTGGAGAATGCGTGCCTCTGGACAATTTAATTATGTACGTTGGTGGTAGTAACTGAAGTCTGATGAAATGTTTTGTCCCTGTTTTGCGCCTGCGCAGTGTGAACATAAAATGTAATGCAAATGTGGAATAATTGTAAATGTTCTTACATTTAGGGAATGAATTGACATCGTTTACATGGAAGCAACTAGCCTCGATGTCTATTATTTTCAATTTTATTTTTATTTTTTACTTTTGGTTTTTAGGCAACTTTTGATTGAGGCCGAGTAGGGAAGAGAATAAATAGAACGTGGTAAGGACGTCGTTCAGGGCTTAATTTGAAGGCATGATCCCGGTATACTGTATATGTCTGGGTATGTATGTCTGAGGAAAACCCTGCAGCTGAAACTGACCTCACATCCTTCACAATGCAAAGCCAAACGCTACGGCCGCTCGATATCTACAACTAAGTGAGATTCTCTGATAAATACCGCCACGTCGCACAGTGGTCCCAATGCGAAACAAAAAGTGATCGAAATTGGCTTGATTGTTTATTCTAATTAATTACCTTAGTAATCACATTTTGTTTTTAACTTGAATACAAATAATCGGTTTTAGAGTGTTATATCAATTACAATATACAATTTAAGAATCATAATCGAACTGAATGTGAACTCTGAATGAAACGAGAAAATGTTTAAACCTAAATATTATTCAGAAATTTTCTTTTAATTGATCAGAAAGTTACAGAAATAGTTTGAGAATTGTAAAATACAGTAGGAGGGAAATAGATGGCCTTTATCATTGAATCAAAATTTTGCGGAGTTTGAAGGAATTTTATTTATGGCATCTAAGTTTCAGGCCGGGATAAGCGAGGGGAAAGTATTCTAGAAGATGTCGGCCAGGGTTTATGTTGAAGGTGCCATCTCGGCATTTGCCTGGTATGACCGAGGGAAAACCCTTAGTCAGAATGGTCGGCCGCTGGGATCGAATCCACGACCTCCCGAATGCTACGCCAACGTTCTACCACATTTTTATTTTTAATATAGATTTATTTTACAGAAACTAATCTATTACAGAAATAGAAACAACATTTCTCCACTATAATAGTTTGAATTATAACTGCGATGCAACAAAATGAATGAATACCATATTAAACAATAGAACTATGAATGCAAAAACAGAAATGCAAAATACTGACACATTGACAGACTTCTCTTAATATACCGCACGAATATAAAAAGCATAAATTTTATATTTATTTTTTTAGGCAAATTTTCAAATCTTAAATGCATTTGAGCCAGATATTGATTTTATGTGTTAACCTTTCTTTCCACTATTAACATATACAAAGCATGAGCAGTGAGCTACATTAAAAATCTCCTTTTAGTGTGAGGAAAAAATGGGAAGGCAATAAGTTATATACATCTGAGTTTCATTTATCTGTATTCTCGTAATACGAGCAACAATTTGAGTATATCTAATCAATATAGCTGTTCCTATTAAGCAGTTTTGAAGTCGGTGATTCAGTGTATCATTTATTGCACAACAATCCCAAAGCATTATCAATAATACCTAGAGAATGTAGTGTTTCATTATTAGGAAAAATACGATATATTAAATAATAATTGAGGTTGTGAAGTTCAGGTTGTACTAATAACTCAGCAATATTATGCCAGATTAACTGCCAATTGCCGATATTGTTGTGTTTAATTGAGGCCGAGTAGGGAAGGGAATAAATAGACGTGGTAAGGACGTCGTTCAGGGCTTAATTTGAAGGTATGATCCCGGTATACTGTATATGTCTGGGTATGTATGTCTGAGGAAA
>JAGDQP010007599.1:19981-31651 GCA_022664845.1 Lepisma saccharinum | reverse complement strand
TACCTTAGTAATCACATTTTGTTTTTAACTTGAATACAAATAATCGGCTTTAGAGTGTTATGTCAATTACAATATACAATTTAAGAATCATAATCGAACTGAATGTGAACTCTGAATGAAACGAGAAAATGTTTAAAGCTAAATATTATTCAGAAATTTTCTTTTAATTGACCAGACAGTTATAGAAATAGTTGAGAATTGTAAAATACAGTAGGAGTGAAATAGATGGCCTTTATCATTGAATCAACTCACCATTGCCATATATAGGTTTAGAATGAGAATGAAGAGGCATAATTTTGTTTTTGTTCTGATTTAGTTTGAAACCTGAACTAATGCCACACTCAGAAATTATTTTTGTAATTTGAGTTGCTCCATTAGCTTCCTGTATTGCACATTCATTGTCATCCACATACATCATTACTTGAAAGTAATGGCCGTTACAGGAAATTCCTATAAGGGCTTTCTCGATTTCAATGACCATGTGAGTCAACAGTAAAGAAATTTGTTGACTACTGGCCAGATTCCCTTGCTCGATTCCGTTACACATTTTAATGGGACGTAATCTTTGTTGATTAATATGAAGTATCAATTAGCGTTGTCTCTGTAAACAATATATTAAATTAACAAAATTAATAGGAAAGTTATATAGTATCATTAAATTTAGTAAACAGTCAGTTTTGGCGGAGTCGAACGCCTGTTGTAGGTCATATACGACAATGGCCCACTGTTCCGGAAAAGCGCTCGCTCTATGGATGACCTCGCGAATGTTTGCTACCATTAGAGCGGCATCGGCAGTGCCAAGAAGTCCCCCTTGATTTGTATTCAAAATATGAGATATCGTACCTTGTAAACGATTTGAGATTATTTTAAGCAAAATCTTATCCCATTTAAGCTGAAATAAAAGGCGATATTTAGATGTGACTTTGCCTGCCGCTTTTTGGCAATTAGAATGCCTTTTATTTCGCAAAATTGTGTAGGGACTATACTACTTGTCCATATTTCATTGTATACGTCTGTAAATATAAAGATCAACATTTCCTTCATTGCTATGTACCATTTTGGGGAGACTTTGTCTAAACCAGGAGAGGACGTTGGTTTTAGAGAATTTATGGCAATATTTACTTCCTTCTGGGTTAGTTGTTGGTTCAATTGCTTGTGAATTCGGGGAATCGAAAAGAGACTGACACTGAAATAAGAGTTTTTATCAAAGGAAGTTTTCGTTTTATTAAAGCAGTCATAATATTGCTTATAAATAGCTGGATAAATATCCTCCCCTGCATGACTTTTTCCGAGGGTGTCCTCATATTGATTTATCATGTTCTGTTTACCGCGATTACGCTCATTAAGAACATGTATGTTAGATACTTGTTCAGTTATACCGATATAGGGGAGCTTGCTGCACACTAAAAAGACCTGAACTTATCTATTTTTGGATATTACACAACAACATTTGTATTCTTTTAATATCTATATAGACATTTTCTCCCTGTGTTGTTCTCATGTGGTATTCATTTAATAGTTTATAATAGTACTCGATTTGTTGTTTTTGTTTCACTTTTTTGTTTTTTGAATAAAGCTTAGAGTAATACACTATTCTTCTTTCGAGATTAAGCCACTACTGCACTTTACTGTTTTTGTAGCTTTGTTGACTTGGAGCTCGCTGGATAATGTTTCTGATGTCAATGAAATATGCATTCTCTTCTAATACGTATGTTCATGTACCAAACATAATCCCTTCGGTAATGAGATCATAACGTAAGGTCAAAAGCAGAGCAATAAGAAAAGAAATGCGCTCTATTACTCCTGTCTTGTCTCATTTCTCAGTTTTGTGAACATTTTGAACTTACCTTTAAGCATCTCAGGTATCTCAGTTTGGTTTTGTCACTGCTTAGTTTCCAAAACACGGTCAGCCAGATGAACAATTTGGATGTAATTCGAGAACGAATTGTACACATCAACACATGCAGGTTTTGACCTTTCAGTTTCATATCCGATTTCTCGTATGGATTCTCCACATCAGTTACAAACAGGACTTCAAAGCATGGCAGAAAATGTTAAAGATAAAACACGAACTATTGAAGAAAAATGTCATTCAGGAGGAATTTGAAACATCTTGTTGATATCTCCAAATCTGGATTCAGAACAACAAATTACGGAAACATGACTGGGTGTTTTTTTTGCCGATATACCTTTATCTGCATCTATCAAATATATGGTTAAAGTCACCATTAGTAAGTGTGACCTTATTGTGAAGGATATTAATTTCCGCTATGAACTAAATTCAGATGTGTTCGGCAAGTACCAGGTGTATGCATAAGTTTTTGCCGTTTTTTTTGGAAAATAAATCACGTAATTTTCAAGGGAAATTAATTTTGTTTTATTCAAAATATTGACCATCGGCTTCTACACATTTCGCCCATCTTTCAGCTAATTGATGCATACCATGCCAGAAAAACTGCTTGTCTTTTGCGGCAAACCATTCGTCGAGCCATTTTTCAACGTCTTCGAAATTGCTGAAGTGCTGCTCTGCGAGCGCGTGCCCCATTGATGCGAAGAGGTGATAGTCAGATGGCGCCAGGTCTGGGGAGTACGGCGGGTGCGGATGGATGTCCCATCCAAACGATTTCAAGGTGTCTTTCACTGGTTTTGCTGTGTGAAACGCTGCATTGTCGTGTAACACAATCACTTTGCCATGTCTTCGGGCCCATTCCGGTCGTCTTTCGATCAATGCGTGATTTAAATTAATCATTTGTTGGCGGTAGCGTTGTGCATTAACGGTTTCGCCGGGCTTCAAGAGTTCATAATACACAATACCTCTCTGGTCCCACCAGACACAAAGCATGGTCTTCTTGCCGAAGTGATTTGACCTTGGTGTTGAAGGATCGGCTTCGCCAGGTGAAAGCCACGATTTTTTCCGCTTCGGGTTTTCAAAATAAATCCATTTTTTTCGTCACCCGTCACAATTCGATACAAAAAGGATTTTCTTTCGTGTCGTTGAAGCAGCATTTCACAAGTGACTTTACAATTTTTCATTTGACGTTCATTCAAATCGTGTGGGACCCATTTACCCAGTTTATTGATCTTCACCAGTGCTCGTAAACGTCTGCTGATTGTTTCTTGTGACACATTTAATGCTTTTGCCAATTGCTGTTGAGTTTGAGTTGGGTCATCCTCCAATAGTATCTGCAATTGCTCGTTTTCGCACTTTTGTGGTCTACCAGAGCGCGCACTGACTTTCACATTGAAATCACCACTTTTAAATTATCGAAACCATGTCTCACACGTTCTAATCAATGGAGCGTGTTCGCTATATGTTTCTACCAGCACACGATGACTTTCAACAGCCTTTTTTTTTTATTAAATAAGAAAAGCAATGCGTGCCGCAAATGTTCTTCTTCAGGCCCAAACTTCGACATGATCACTGAACGATAAAACAAAGACGCTAGTGTTTGGAGGACTCAACTTGTGTGTGTTTGTAGTTTAATGTCAGACGAACAAAATGACGTATGTGTCAAATGAATACGTTGCGTACTTTTCGCTGGCGCCATCTCTTAGTTAAACCGGAAACTACTTATGCATACACCTGGTACTGTGCTGAAATTTCAGAAAGATATGTAGTACTGTACAACAGTTTCTACATGCCAGTTTGCGTGCCCAAAATAGATATTCATGATTCTACCGTATAGTAGTTCGAAATTTCATTATACCGATAGGTGAGGTATACGAAAATGCTAAAAAAAAAAAAACGTTAGGTAGGTCTACTACAAAGAGCACCCCATGCGGAAAGGTTCCAGAACGAAGGGCAATCTAGATTTATTCACGAGGTTATCAGGCGATCGGAAATATTCGGCCGTTCTCAGTTGCATGACGTATGTAGGAGTTGAGAAGCTACGCTGGGCTGGGGATCATTTGCTACATACCGACCGTAGCGATTTACATACTTTTAATTCGTTTTTACTAAAGTAGACATCGTGTAAGCAATACATAATATATATTTACCACATTGGAATATACACAGTTCATTATATAGTTACCTTGGATTTATTCATGCTATTACTATTAATATCAGACCCCTCGCTCAACTTCTTTGTTCCCAATACAAGAAATTTTAAATTACCATTGGGTCTAGAAGAGCTTCCGTTGATCAACAAGAACCTATGCGAAGCAGATGGTGAAGACGAGTTTGAAGTAGGGATGTCAATCCGCTCGGCTTGAGCGGCGAGTCTAACGCTCGAGTCGAGTCGTCGTTTAAGCTCGACTCACTCTAACCGAGTCGCAGCTTGAGTCTCTCCGAGCAGTGACTCGGTTCGACTCGAGCATATAATGAGCGCCAACTCGACTCGACTTGAGCACATAGTGAGCGTTGACTCGCCTCGACTTGACATATAGTGAGCTACGACTCGACTCGAGCAGTTCTAAGTACCGACTCGACTCGACTCGAGCAGTTCTGAGTACCTACTCGACTCGACTCGAGCAGCTACTGAGCGCCGACTCGACTCGACTCGAGCACATAGTGAGCGCCGACTCGACTCGACTTGAGCAGTTGTGACTACTGACTCGACTCGACTCGAGTAGGTACTGAGCACCGACTCGACTCGACTTGAGTTTGACCAAGTCGCGACTCGAGTCGAGCGAGTCGTTGACATCGAAATAACTCGAAAAAAACTTTTAAAGACATTCTTTTCATAATCAATTCGTACTAAAAAATAAAAAAAATAATTTTGTTTATGCATGACTTAAAAGAGAAAAATATGACGCGTGATATCAAGAATTTATGAAGTGACTGTATATGAGAGCGCGCCACATGCTTTTCTTTTAGGCGTGTATAAACAAAATTATTTTTTTCCTTTTTAGTACGAATTGGTTAAGAAAAGAATGTATTTAAAAACTTTTTTATTATTTTTTTATGTTAATTTAGTTTCACTATTTTCTTTTTCTTTCCTCCTAACTTTGGAAACAATGGTACTAGAAAGCATGATTGTCGATGTGAAGTTAGTTTATTGATCTCCTTGGTAACGTAATTTATTGTTCTAAGTTTTCTCGAATAACTGAACAAGTAGAAAACCAAGATAGCTGTGTATAAATTATGAGATAAGATAACTTTGAATTACTATGACATCGTCCACTGACTCTTTTTCTGACCTTTATGTCAATCCGCTCAGCTCGAGCGGCGAGTCTAACAGTCGAGTCGAGTCGTCGCTCGAGCTCGACTCACTATAACCGAGTCACAGCGTGAGTCTTTGAGCAGCGACTCATCTCGACTCGAGCACATAGGGAGCGCCGACTCGACTCGAGCACATAGTGAGCGCCGACTCGACTAGACTCGAGCAGTTGTCACCACTGACTCGACTCGACTCAAGTAGGTATTGAGCACCGAGTCGACTCGACTCGAGTCTGACCGAGTCGTTGACATCCCTAGTTTGAAGAGGAACATTATGAAGATTCTCTTGTGTAAATGGATAATTTTAATTGTAATTTCAAACTCTGCACCGAGCCACCGTAGCTCAGTGGTCCCGTTCAGTTCTGTATTTGCAAGTGAACAGGCAGGATGTAGGCGATAGCACTTCAGTCTGTGGCAAGTGCAGTATTGTGCGTGAGTGAAGTGTGCTTTGAAGTAAAATGTCAATAATAGTAAGAAAGAACACTCTGAATATCAGTCTAAGAAATTTAACACAAAAAGTAAATGCACTAGTATTTACACGAATTAGTGGAGGAACAACTACAAATTTCAGAAGTGAACATTCTCTGAGTAGAATTTGATAATCACCGTAAAATTGCTCACATCAAATGCAGCTCGTTAACAGCAACCGAAAAAGCAGTGAAACATTGTAACGGTAAATTTTTTTATGATGAAGGAGGTTTGATCCAAGAACTCTCCGTAAGTATTGAAAACAATGGACAATATCAAGTAGTAGCTTCGTACTACCTCTTGAGGTCAGTGATCAACAGGTAGCGGAAATCGTTAGCCAATACGAACAGTTACAATCGGTTACAAAACATTTTTACGCCCAGAATTCTAAATATATGATAGGATATACAATGGTAAATGGATTATAACTTACTCTAAAGTAACAAAACGACTTCCATTCTTTCTCAGTGTATGGGCTCAAAATTCAGACTTTTGCCAACTTTCCACAGGATGAGTGTACAGTATGTCATGAAATACATACGTAAGACCAGAATTGCAATGCACGTGAAAAAATGTGGTTGTGGATCCTACAATAAAAGTGCTGTACAGTTTTCAAGCACATAAACACACGGAACCCAATTATCAGAATCAGGTTTCTCCTCAATAGAACAAGAACATTTACAAGTTATTAATAAAATGAAGCCAGCACAGCGAATTGGCAACGTCGCCTCAGGAAGCACTGAAGTCGAGGTAGCGCAAGCAGTCGTTCTTACTGCTATACCAGAGGCAAATTCATTAACGGAACTAGAAGAAAACACAACTACTATACAACTCAAGGACTCAAGTTTGGTAAGCAATGACGAAGACAATTTAGTTTCACTCTCTCAACCGGTGTCTAAGGTGGTGGGGTGTACCGTAGCAAACGTGTTAAGTGCTTCATAAGATAAGGAGCTCACTGACACATCAAGTGGTACTAAAGAGTATGGTACAATGTCCGGTAATTAAACCGATCCAAGAAACGTAAAGAAACGCAAAAAAGAAAACAAACACGAAGAAATGAAAAAGAACTTACACCAAAAAACAAGATGTTCCAAGTGTTAGTGCTGGTTAAATAACCATTAAAATTATTCAATCTATATTTGATCGTAGTTCTAGTGTTGTACCCAGAAGATTAACGTACAGAAGCAGGGGAATGAGGAAGTGAATGAGTGGTATCCTATAATTTTATATAACGTTGGAATACCAGGGGTAAGTACACGCATCTTTATTAAATTCAATCCATATCATCATGTCAGCATCAAGCGAATGACCAATCTTTGTGGTCGTATTCGTGTGCACACTGATAGCAGCGCTTAATGTAGTGACTCTCAATCTAACTAATATAAAAACGCATTCCAAAATTCAGGTCCTTAACAGTTTTCTCAATCAAAATACGGTGCATATCGTATGTTTCCATGAGGTACATGCGGAAAGTTTCGAACTAAAAAACTATACTCTATACACATCGCATATTTTCAAACCCTGTAAGGCGATTGCAGTTGCTACACGCGAAACTTTAATATTTACCGACATTAATAATATCCATTATACAGGAAGAATGATCTCCGGGTTAGTGCAAGGAATAGGTATTATCTGCGTACATCTCCCCTCAGGGAACACCAATAAAGTTTCAAGAGACATTTTTCGGGATCATTTACATATGGAAATTCAACGGTTATGGCCAAAGCCCGTAATTTTAGGCTTTGATGCTAATACCACTTACTCCGTATTAGACTCAAGTAGTAAATCGAATTTGAGTGCCGATTTTTTAAACATTATAAACTATTTTTCCCTCAGCGACGCGTATCAACTTTGCAACCCTAATATACATCAATCGACTTACATTTATGCATCAGGATGGTCGCATATCGACTATATCCTCATAACGGAGGATTAAAAAAATAACATTATACGAACTTTAGTGTGCAATCAGTATATTTCCGACCATACGGCAGTGAATAATTATGGAACACTGAATTGGCAAAGTTGTATCCTCAGTCGTGTCAATCTGAATAGAGAACATTCCCACTTCGTTTATTTCTTTTGCAACTATGTCTTTTATAAGTTGTCCGATAATACATATAATGCCATTTATAGTATTCTTTGACAACATCGTTAATAATTTTTTCTACCTTACTCTTAGAAAATCGCAGTTTTCTTTGCTTCATTCAATACATTTATTGATGTGTTCTTGCAAACGAGTATCGTATTTTCTTACAAGAATTATTATTTTTTAAAAAAATACCATGATCCTCAAATTTGTTTACATTGTATAAGCAGCTTCCATTTTACCCCCACGACCGATAAGTCAGTGCGTGTTTACCTATTAATTTGATTACGTCAATAATTATTCCCATAACGTTACCCATCAAATGAATTTGATCACGTCTAACGGACATCTGACCTGAGAATAGCAAATTTGTAAGTTCAAGTGTAAAAGTTCATGTATTATACGTTTAAGTTTTACTGTACTATCTCATCTCAGATGTAAGTATTAAAAGTGTTTAATAATTGAATTTCATGATTTTCTATGTTTTAATATAAAGCTGTCGTTATATAGCAAACGTTATAATTGTACTTTTGCTAACTAAATTATTTCAATCTATCAATCCACTCTCTCTCTTAAAAAGCACAGTAACCTGATATCATCACTTAACTTTCACTTTTATACTATAAAATCAACTAATCAATATTTGTTCCGAACATCATCCCATAATATTATCATACGTATCTACACATATGTATTAGTTCCTTCTGAACGTATACCCCAATATATTATTAGGATGACTTAATTTTCTCATCTTTGTGTTGACTGCATTAACCGGCTCCGAAGAGCACCGATCGCTCTGCCATTCTTCATGTTCTGGTAAATAATACCTATTTACGCATTCTTTTTCTTCCTTTTCTTTTTTTCCCTTCGATCTTACCTTCTATGATATTTTCTCTCCAGACATTTCCTTCTTTATACTAATGGTCTATTCATCTTGTCGATATTTTTGTAAGAGACTCTTCTTTACCTTATTTTCTTTTATATTGTTCACTCTATTCGTAAATTTTATATTCTCCATTCTATTCTACACACATTTTAATTATGAAACTTTCCAAGAACATTTTCTTCCTGTTATCCACATTTTTAAGTTATACAAAACCAAACTCCGTCTAGCAAACCTTTTTATCACATCTCTTTGAATTTTTCTTGATTCTTTAGTCATTCCTCTCACCTTCTTTAAGGTTACTTTTCCACTGGTTTTGTTGACATTCTTCCAATAACGAAAGGCAATGCAGATAATGGACGATTCTCCAGATTAAGTATAAATGGACCTTCTTCCATTTCGGTCTCTCCCTTTCCTTATTGATTTATCAAATAAATATTGTTTTAGAACCTGCGAATGTCTTTTCCAAAGGTTAATCTTTAAGAAGATAAAAAGTTTTCCTTTGCCGATAAATTTGTTCTTTCTCTTCATTTCTTCTTGAACAACTCCTCTGGAAACGAAATAACATGTGCCACTGTTTACATGAAAATATTTTTTTAAGTCGGCGAATAAAGGTCTTCAAGAAAATACACCTAACAATGTAAGTTAATTGTTAATATTTTGCCTTGAAGCGATACTTTGTCCTATTAACAATATTTGTCAAGACAATGAAAAGTTGTTACCATGAAACGTTCGGAACAGCGGTTTTGAACGGACGTTCTGAAATGTCAGTGAGAGATTTTCTCCCAACGCTCATGATGCCCTACTTCTCCAGGCATCAAGATAGGCCATGGGTACTCTCCACGACAGTTCAAGACGATTTTTCCAACAGGTGCAGCCGGCTGCACCTAACAAGGTCGACGATGTTGCATTGGGGGTAATAGCAGGAAGGGGGTCATCACCTTGGAATAAAACCCGCTAAAAGACATCTCCAAAATGTGAGATTACTTCTCCCAGTGCAATGTAGACCTTAGGCGATGAGGGTCTATTGCTCAAGCACCATCTTTTGGTCTCATTATGTGTAATGGACCTCAAAGAATATTAACGAGAACCAAATATCCAGTTCCACAAAGCAAATATTGCAGCCTGACAGAGCCTGGATCCGTCGGTCCGCCGTCGAAATTAGACTAATGCCGTATCTCTGCCGCCAAGGCTGTATTTTGGCGACAACAGTCGTATAGCCGCCAAACACCGCCGTCACCCACTGACGGACCGCAAGAAATTCTGATGCTACGCTAGTCTGCTATGCGGATAGTCGCTGTTTTCTGGCAGATATCCAACACAGCGGCTGTCCGCCGGTAAACCGACGGCGTAGGCGGCAAATTGCTTATGTGGAGTGCGTCATAGTCACTTAAATATATCAAAATAATTCTTCAATAATACAAGAAGTGTTCTATTAAAAATTGTTAAAATTGCTAAGGAAATGAAATCGCTATGGTCTCATAACAATAAAGACCTTAGTTCAGACTTTTTTCAAAGATTACTGTATATTTTGGGGTGAAGTAGCGAAAAGTGAACTATCTACAATATAATTTCGAATTTGAACAACATCTACTAAAGGTCTCTCATTAGAGGCGTACATAATTAAATTGAGCACATTAAATTTTGAATTCAAAGGTGTCATACTACAAGTAGATGCCTACAGCAAATTTTGGATCCTGTTCCTGGCCCTATTTTGTGAGGTGCACATATTTTCTTGGAGGTACAAAAGGGATACAAAAATAGTACAATATTCAGAACATGTTTAAATTTGAATTCGAATATGTGGCACTACAACTATGTGGACTTTTACATTGTTTGATTACAATAATTGTTAAGATGTTTCAAGTAAAAGTTAGTGGTTTCTCCAGCAATCTTTTATGAGGGAACTAACGCCAAATTAAAGAACTAACGGTCTTTTGATCGCGGAATTCGGCTAAGCAGTGGGCACGGGCATGTAAGGCGCGCTACAGTGCCTCTCTCCTTGACCATTCTGACTAAGCTTTTCTCCGCTTTTCCTCAGCCCAACAAGACGAATGCCAGAATGCTATTTATAATATCCATTATCTTCCCTATTCCTGCCACGGTAATAGCAAACAATTAAATGTGGTGATATCTAAGTTTAAGGGACTGCAAGATTAGAAATTTAAAATTTGAATGAAGTTTTAATTTGTGTAAAGTAGACGCAACTATGAACTAAGACAGGTACAACTGAGGTATGATGTTGCTCAGCAGCACTCTTTATTAGCAAAGATAAGGAAGGTAGCCGTCAGGACCTGAGAATCCTGAATCTGTGGAAAATCCTACAAAATTCAACCAGGATTGGTGAAAGTTAGGCTTGAAGTCTCTCCAGTACCGATCCGAAATTCTCGATCCTAACTTCTAGGCCAAAAAGGCTCCCTGATCACAATCAGATACCACAATCATAAACAAATAACTGTCTTGTTTAACTCTAAGATAGAAAAATTAATAGTATATAATATTTCGTTAGCATACCTACAAGATTATCAACTATAGATTCCTTTTTCGAGAAATATAACAGTTAATTGGTACTGTAATTAACAATTTTAAATGCATCTGGTAAGGTCTTTATCGGGTTCACCAGGATACACAATCACATGATAGAATACATGAGTTTTAGAAGAAGTGAAATATAGGGCAGAACCCTCGCCGCCGCGACCTCCACACAGCGATCTCAGTTAAAGGGGTTTCTAAGAAAACGGCGACGGACCTTCTTCCCTTTAACTCACACTGGTCTCTCTGGTCTTTTATTGCAAGTTTCAAGAAATTAATCAAGAATTTTAAGAATGAAGTACGAAGAAGAAAGGATGAAGATAAGAATTATGGAACAAAAAGTAAAAGGGAAGGAATCGAAATATAAGAAATAAAGATAATAAGACTTCTTACAGCCATAAAAACTTGTTCTAAACATATTGGGAATGTAGTCAAAGGTTGCACATACAAAAATTGGTGTATTCTATTGCTTAACACGCACACACACACATTAATATATATATATATATATATATATATATATATATATATATATAT
>JAGDQP010007599.1:0-19581 GCA_022664845.1 Lepisma saccharinum | reverse complement strand
ATATATATATATATATATATATATATATATATATATATATATATTTATATATTGGAAATGCTTTTCATCTTCCATTTTGAAATGAAATCGAGGTTATCAAGAATCGATTATTTCCACTGCACATGATATTAAACTAATATTTTCATTGTTAATAAAAAAAGAAGTTCCTTATATACAACAAAGATTCCTGAAAGGATTTTCAAGGTACATCCAACGTTTTCGTTTTCTGCAGAAACTTTTCGAAGCCATGCAGGGTAGGGTTATATATACTGTACCTTGCCCATATATTAAAAATGATTGATAACACAAACTGGAGTGGGTGCTTTCCTTTTTCTGCAGAACTATTTTAAAGGCATACGAGGTATGGTTATAATACACTTTACCTTGCCCATATAGAAACGAACTGATTGATAACATAAAACTGACGAAGGTACCTTCGTTTTTCAGCAGAAACTTTTTGAAGGCATGCAGTTAAAATATACTGTACTTTGCTGATATAGAAAAAAATGATTGATAACATAAAAATTAGGTAGGTGCTTTCGTTTTCGTGCAGAACAATTTTGAAGGCATGCGATGTATGGTTATAATACACTTTAGCTTGCCCATATAGAAACCAAATGATTGATAACATAGAAGTGAAGAAGTTACCTTCGTTTTTGAGGAGAAACTTTTTCAGGTCATGCGAGGTATGGTTATAATATACTGTGCTTTGTCCATATAGAAACAAAATTATTGATAATGTAAATCTGAAGTAGGTGCTCTCGTTTTTCTGCAGAACAATTTTGAAGGCATGCAAGGTATGCTTATAAGACACTCAACCTTGCTCGTAGAGAAATCCAATGATTTGTAACATAAAACTGAAGTAGGTGTTTTCATTTTTTTGCAGATACTTTTTGAAGGCACGCGAGGGAAGCTTATAATATACTGTACTTTGAACATATAGAGAAAGGATGATTGATAACGTAAAACTGAAGTAGTTGCTTTCGTTTTTCTGCAGAACAGTTTTGAAGGATTGCGAGATTATAATACACTCAGCCTTGCAAATATATAAACCAAATGATTGATATCATAAAACTGTAGTAGGTGCTTACATTTTTCTGTAGAAACTTTTGAAGCCATGCGAGGGATGGTTATAATATACTGTACGTTCCCCATAGAGAAATAAAATGATTGATGACATAAATTGAAGTACGTGCCTTCGTTTTTCTACACAAACTTTTTAAGGCATACAAAGAATGGTTATAATATTCTGTACGTCCCCATATAGAAACAAATTGATTGATAATGTAAAGTTGAAGTAGGTGCTTTCATTTTTCTGCAGAAACATTTTGGGGGAATGTGAGTTATTGTTATATTATACTGTACTTTGTCTGTTGAGAAAGAAATTATAAATACCATAAAACTGCTGTATGTGCTTGCGTTTTCTACAGAAAATTTTTAAGTCATGCGATTAATTGTAATAATATTCTGTACCTTGCCCATATAGAAACAAAAGGATTGATAACGTAAAACTGAAGTAGGTGCTTTCGTTTTTTTTTGCAGAACAATTTTGAATGCATTCGAGGTATGGTTATAATACACTCTACCTTGCCCATATAGAAAATAAATGATTGGTAACAAAAACTGAAGTTCGTGTTTCCATTTTCCTGAAGAAGCTTTCTGAAGGCAGGCTAGAGATGATTATATTATACTGTACTTTAATCTTATAGAGAACGGATGATTGATAACATGAAAGGTTCTTTCGTTTTTCTTCAGAAAGAATTTTAAAGCATACGAGGAATGGTTATAATATTCTGTACCTTGCCCATATAGAAACAAAATGATTGACAACCTAAAGCTGAAGTAAATTCTTTCGTTTTTCTGCTGAAACATTTTGGAGGCATGTGAGGTATAGTTATAATATAATAGATCTTGCTCATATAGAGGAAAAAATATTGATAACATAAAACTGAAGAAGGCGCTTTTGTTTTTCTCCAGAAACCTTTTGAAGGCATGCGAGCGATGTTTATAATATTCTCTACCTTGCTCATATAGAAACAAAGTTATTGATAACATAATACTGAAGGAAGAGCTTTAGTTCTTCTGCAGAAACTTTTAGAAGGCATGCGACGTGTACTTATTATATACTGTACATTGCTCATAGAGAAACAAAATGATTGATAGTATAAAACTGAAGTAGGTACTTGTATTTTCAACAGAAACTTCTTGAAGTCATGCAAGGTTTGATTATAATATACTTTACCTTGCTAATATAAAAACAAAATGAATGATAACAAAACTAAAGTAGATGCTTTCGTTTTTCTGCAAAAATATTTTGTAGAAATGACATGTATCGTTATAATATACTGTACCTTGCCCATATAAGAAGAAAGTTATTGGCAACTTATAACTGAAGTACGTGCTTTCAGTTTCAGCAGAAACCTTTTGAGGACATGCAAAGTATGGTTCCAATGTACTGTTCCTTGCGCATATAGAAACAAAATAATTGTTAACATAAACTGAAGCACATGCTTTCTTTTTCTTGCTGAAACTTTTTGAAGACATGCGAGGGATGGTTTTAATGTACTGTACGTTGCCCATAGGGAAATAAAATGATTAATGAGATAAACTGAAGTACGTGCCTACGTTTATCTACACAAACTGTTTAAGGCATGCGAGGAATGGTTATAATATTCTGTACGTTCCCCATATAGAAACTAATTGATTGATAAAAGTTAAGTAGGACTTTCGTTTTTCTGCAGAAACATATTGAAGTAATGCGAGGTGTTGTTATAATATCCTGTTTTTTGACCATAGAGAAAGAAATGATAGAGAATATAAAACTGAAGTACATGCTTTCGTTTTTCTACCGAAAATATTTTAAGGCATGCGAGGAGTGGTTAAAATATTCTGTAGTTTGCCCATACAGAAACAAAATGATTGATAACGTAACGCTGAAGTAGGTGCTTTCTTTTTTATGCGGAAACATTCTAGAGGCATGTGAGGTATGGTAATAATATACTGTACTTTGACTATTGAGAGAGAAATGATAAACGACATAAAAATGAAATACGTACTTTCGTTTTTCTACAGAAATTTTTTTAAGCCATGAGAGGAATGGTAATATTATTCTGTACCATGCCCATATAGAAACAAAAGGATTGATAACTTAAAACTGAAGTAGGTGCTTTCGTTTTTTTTTGCAGAACAATTTTGAATGCATGCGAGGTATGGTTATAATACACTCAATCTCACCCATATGGAAACCAAATTATTGATAACATAGAACTGAAGTAGGTACTTACGTTTTTCAGTAGATACTTTTTGAGGTCATGCGTGGTATGACTATAATATACTGTACTTTGCCCATATAAAAAAGGAATGATTAATAACATAAAACTAAAGTAGGAGTTTTCGTTTTTCTGGAGTAGAATTTTGAAGGCTTGCGAGGTATGGTTATAATGCACTCAACTTTGCCCATATAGAAACCAAATGATTGATAACATAATAGTGAAGTAGGAGTTTCAGTTTCTCCACAGAAAGATTTTTTACAGCAAGTGAGGAATGGTTTTAAAATTCTGTACCTTTGCCATATAGAACCAAATGATTGACAACGCAAAGCTGAAGTAGATGCTTTCGTTATTCTGCAGAAACATTTTGGAGGCACGTGATGTATGGTTATAATATACTGTACCTTCTCCTTGGAAAAATAAATAGTTGATAACAAAAAACCGAAGTAGGCGCTTTCGATTTTTTGCAGATATTTTTTTAAGGCAGGCGTGGTATGGCATATTTTTTTATTTATTATACTGTACCTTGACAATATATGGTATACTATACCTTGACAATATACAGATGCTTATCAGAATAATGGAAACACCTGAACGAAAGTGCAACTTACCAGATTAATATGGTGTCGGGCCACCTTTCGCCTTCAGAACAGCCTTGATGCGACGTGGGATGGAGGCATAGAGGTCGTGAATGGTAGCAAGTGGAATATTACACCATTCCTGGTGCAGGGTATCGGCCAGTTCTGTGAGAGAGGATGGAGGTGGAAATCGTCGCCGGAGTCGTGTTTCCAAGATGGACCACAGATGTTCAATTATGTTGAGATCTGGGGATTGGGCGGGCCAGGGGAGGTGTTGAACTTCATCCCGATGTTCCTCAAACCACGCTGCAACAACTCCAGCTGTGTGAATGGGTGCATTATCATCCTGGAATATGGCGTCATTGTCCGGGAACAACATCCGGACCATAGGATGCAAGTGGTCTCCTAAAATTGCGACATAATCGTTGGCAGTGATGCGTCCGCGAAGTGTGACCACAGGACCCAATGAAAACCATGATATTGCGGCCCACAGCATCACCGTGCCGCCGCCATGTTTCACAGTTGGGCGGAGACACTGCAGATCATACGCTTCTTTGGGCGTTCTCCACACATAAACACGGCCCGTGGTTTGGAATAGGGTGAATGGTGACTCATCCGACCATACCACACGTTTCCAGTCGTCAACGGTCCAAGTTGCATGGTCGCGGCACCATTTGCGGCGTGCTAAAGCGTTCTGGTCCCTGATGAGAGGTTTGGCCCGTGCAACACGACCCCGTAAGTTCATGTCATGTAATTCGTGGCGGACTGTGATTGTCGAAACAGGTTGGGGGAGGTGCTGATTGAGTTCCTCCGTCACTTGCGCCGCAGTGGCACGACGGTTCCGCGTGACAATGCGCTTTAATACCCGGCGTGCCCTGTCACTGATGCTTTTCTTCCGCCCACTGTTCCGCTTCCCCGATGTGGTTTTCCCGTGTGTTGTGTAGGCCGTCATCACCTTCGACACTGTCCCTGGCCACACACCTAACACACTAGCCACTGCCGTCACACTCACTCCGCATAACCGCGCACCAACAATTTGCCCTCTTTGAAACTCTGAGAGGTCTCCCATTTTACACCTCCGTCTGCTGCAGCCACTGCACACTCCTGTTCCACGACGCCTGACGTAGTATGGAGACCGACCTAACACACCACCACCAGCAGCCCGGCGCTGCGGTCGCCACGACACCACTGCCAACCCATACATCTGGCGTGTTGCCAACTACAGGTGTTTCCATTATTCTGATAAGCATCTGTAGATGAAAATGGTAGACAATATAAAACTGAAGTAGTTACTTTCCATTTTCAGCAAAAATTTTTTGAACGTATGCGAGGTATGGTTATAATATAGTGTACCTTACCCCAATATAAACAAACTGATTAATAGCATAAAACAGAATTAGGTGTTTTCATATTTCTGCAGAACAACTTTGAAGACATGCGAGGTATGCTTATAATACACTCGACCTTGCCTACATAGAAGCCAAATTATTGATGACATAAAACTGAAGTACGTGCTTTTATTTCTCTGCAGAATAATATTGAAGTGATTCCCAGGTATGGATATAATACACTCTACCTTTGCCGATGTAGAAACCAAATGGTTGATGAAAAAAAACTGAGGCACGTACCTTCGTTTTTCTGCAGTACAATTTTGAAGACATGTGATTTATGGTTATATTACAATCTAACTTGCCCATATAGAAACCAAATGTTTGATAAAATAAAACTTAAGTACGTGCTATCCTTTTTATGCACAACAATTTTGAAGGCATGCGAGGTATGGTCATAATACACTCTAACTTGCCCATGTAGAAACCAATTGATTGATAACATAAAGCAGAACTAGGTGCTTTCGTTTTTTTGCAGAACAATTCTGAAGGAATGCGAGGTATGGTTATAATACATTCTAAATTGCCCTAATAGAAGCCAAATGTTTGATAACATAAAACTTAAGTACGTGGTTCCCTTTTTATACAGAACAATTTTGAAGGCATGCGAGGTATGGCTACAATACCCTCTACCTTGCCCGTATAGAAACCAAGTGATTGATAATATAAAGCAGAATTAGGCGGTTTCGTTTTTCAGTAGAACAATTTTGAAGGCATGCGAGGTATGTCTATAATACATTCTACCTTGCGCATATAGAAACCAAATGATTGATAACATAGAACTGAGGTAGGTACTTTCATTTTTCTGCAGAATCTTTTTGAAGGCATTCGACGGATGGTTATAATATACTGTAACTTGCCCATAGTGAAAGAAAATGATTGATAACATAAAACTCAAGTTGGTGCCTTCAGTATCAGTAGAATCTCCTTAAGGCATGCGAGGTATGGTTATAAGTAGTTTACCTTGTGCATATGGAAGCAATATGATTGGTAACATAAATCTGAGTACGTGGTCTCGTTTTTCTGCAGATATTTTTTGAGGGCATTTGAGGAATAGTAATAATATACTGTACTTTGCTCATAAAGGAACAGAATGATTGAAAGCATTAAACTGAAGGACTCAGTTTAGTTTCTCTGCAGAAACTGTTTGAAGGCATGCGAGGTATGGTTATAATTTACTGTACCTGGCCCATAAAGAACAGATTTATTGACAAAATAAAACTGAATTAAATCCTTTCATTTTCAGCAAAAACTTTATGACGTTATGTTAGGTACATTATAGGATACTGTACCTTGCTCAAATTGAAATAAAATGATTGGTAACATAAAACTGCAGTAGATGTTTTCGTTTTTTTATCGCAGCTTTTTGGAGTAATGGTTAAAATATACTGTACCTTGCCCATATAGGAACAAAATGACTGATAACATAAAACTGAAATAGGTTCTTTTGGTTTTCTGCAGAAACTTTTAGAGACATGGGAGGTATTGTTGTAATATACCATACTTTGGTGGTATAGAAACAAAGTGATTGATAACATAAAACTGAAGTGCTTTCGGTTTTTTCTGCACAAACCTTTTGAAAGCATACGAAGAATGGTTAAATTATGGTGTACCTTGCACGTATAGAAAGGAAATGCTTGATAGCAAGAAAAGGATGTAGGCACTTTCATTTTTCTGCAGAAAATTTATGTAGTAATGCTAGGTATGGTTATGATATGCTGTAGTTTGCCCATATAGAAAAAATATTTATAACATAAAATAAAAGTAAGTGCTCTCGTTCTTCTGTAGAAACTTTTTGAAGGTATGCGAAATATGGTTATAATATTCTGTACCTTTTTCATATAGAAACAAAATGAATGATAACATAAAACTGAGGTAGGCGCTTTCATTTTTTTTTTCAGATATCTTTTCAAGGTATACGTTAATGTTTATAATATACTGTACCTTAGTCATGTAGAAACTAAATGATTGATAACTTAAAACTGAAGTAGGTGCTATTGTTTTTCTGCAGAAACGTTTTGAAGGCATGCGAGGTGTGGTTATAATATACTGTACCTTGGCCATATTGAAGTATAGTGATTGATTACATAAAACTGAAGTAGGTGCAGATTTTACTGAGTGTTGTCTTGGTTTCGATGAGCAAAATTATTGTTTCCACTTGATAATGAAAAGGATTTCCATAAACTTTTTTTAATAAAACAAAAGAGACATAGGGCCTAGTATAGTCTAATTGGAGACCTGAATTGCAAAGCGTCCTAAGTCTACGGGAATTTTTTTTTCAGGAGGATAAAATAACAGTCCAGGGTCTTGGTATGTTATTTTGTTCAACTGAAATTATTTTGTATTAAAAAGATTTTTGAGTTGGTAATAGGACGTAATATGTATGCAAGTGGATAACTTGGAACATAGATACCGGCGAACTGAAAAATTCAAATACGAAAAAAGTGGACTGGGATGTTTTGCAATTCAGGGCTACAATTAACAATTAAAATTTTAAGTAAATTTCTTTCTGGCGGTACGCAAATGTTTGTACAGTGTGCCCGCACCTTTCTGATGTTTGATGATGTTGTCGGATAATTTGATGCTCAGAATCCTGAAACAAAGGGGTGCCTCACAGCGTGACAATTAAATGTTCAGAACGAAATATTTATTTTTCTTCTCATACCCACTATGTGTGGCAGTTCCTAAAAGTTCACTAAACAAATCCATCCCTCCTTCTGTTGCAATTTGCTAGGCGGCGCTCGTAGACACTAAAGCACAGAGATAGGGGGGCAATTTTATGATATAGTCCTATTTGCTTCAAGTGCAGAAGAACTACAAACCAGAATGGAAGAACTGAGTAACGAAAGTTCGAAAATAGGCCTTAAAATGAACTTAAGTAAAACAAAAGTAATGTACAACCAACATGCTGCAAGGAAGGAAGTAAAGATTAACGGAGAGACAATAGGCATAGTTGGTGAGTATGTTTACCTAGGCCAACTCAAAACATCGAATGCTAAGTTGACTGATGAAATAATTAGAAGATGTAAAATGGTGTGGAGTTCGTTTGAAAGACTGCACTTTATATTCAAAAGCAAACTTCCAATGTGTCTGAAGCGTAAAGTTTAAAATCAATGTGTCTTACCTGTAATGATGTACGGCTGCGAAACTTGGACATTGAATGATCAAACGACTCAAAGATTGAGATTCACACAAAGAGCAATGGAGAGATGCATGCTAGGAATAACCAGGAGGGACAGGAGGACAAATGAATAGATTCGTCCACAAACAAATGTAGAGGATGTAATCAAGACTGCGAAGAAGCTGAAGTGAAGATGGGCCGGTCACATAGCTAGACGAACAGATGGAAGGTGGACGCCAAATGTACTACAATGGATTCCTAGAGAAAAGAAACGACCGAGACGACGTCCAAATGTGAGATGGGTAGATGAAATCAAGCGTTATTTAAGGAGGTACATGGATGAGGATAGCAGGAAACCGAGATATGTGGAAAGAAAAGGAGGAGGCCTTCATCCAGGAGTGGATAGAAGAGGACTGAATATGATGATGTTGATGATATATATAATCAGTTCCAGAGCTCAATATTTAACTGAATAAACTAGAAAAAATAGTTGTATTTACTGACTACTACATTTCAATTCTGTTCATCGTTGTACACAATTTGGTAGCATTTTTTGGGATTTTCAAAAGCTTACTGGAAGGTTGTACACCGGCTAATGGTAAGAGCCCTTCTTAACCACACTCTCTCTCACAAAGTTTTCTGTTCATATCAAGCAAACGCTGTTATCGAGTTGCTATCATCAGCTATGTCGCAATCTCTTGCAATGTTTCTTGACTGTAGAAAGTCAAAATTTTTAGTTTTTACTTCATTTTAGAGCCCGAGATTAAATTTTGAACTTTTTTTTTTTTCAAAATGCGTTAGTTTCCAGGTTCTTTGCGTGAGAGCATAAGTTGATGCTTGAATGCGTGTGACTCAAGCATTTTGCATGAGAGTTGACATGTCTGAGGTAGGTATTAGCCAATACTCAACCTACCGCTTACTTCACTTCAAGCTTGATTTTTATTATTAAAAGTTAGTGACTGCTGTTATATGTTGTTTTTTGAGCAAATAAAGTCAATAAATGGTAGTATTATCAAGAAAGTATCATACGGTTATCAATCATCTGCAGTCATGCGCCATTATTTAGAAGCATTTATAGATGAGAAATGGTTTTCCATCTATGCATTACGCATTTTAGCACAAACATTAAAGATAAGGAAAAAAAATAATTTTGATTTTATTATTATATTAATATTCCTGAAACGAATGCTTGTTTATTTCTTCGGAAGATTCGCGCTTACTTTCAATAATTCTCCGAGCATTTCTGGAAACCAGAGTGGGTTTACGGATGTCAAGTTAGAGAATATCTTGTTACTAGCAGCAAATCGACCATTTAGGTCAGTGTTCAATTTATCCAGAATTCTCAATACACATGTCCGTGGAACTTACATAATGCGTGCATTTTCAGTATCTTTGTTTTCCTAGACATGATTTTCTTCTTTCTTTCAGGCTTCTCGCAAAAGCTGTTTCACATTCGTAGTTCTCCAAACATAGCTTATTTTGATCTTGTTTCCTGTAAAGTCAGTCGCGTTTTGGATGATTTGGTCGAACTCTTCTTCGTTATCAAACGGCTTTGGCCTTCTTTCGAAGGTTCCTCAGCTCTGCGAATGCAGTACGAAGTTTTCCCCCTCGTTTGCATTTATAGAGTTACATGCGTTGAAATCTGGAACACCTTTAGAAACAGTAGAGCTGTCGCTATCTTTTCGAACGAACGCCATGATTTCAAAAGGCTACTACCAGCCTCTGTAGCAGTCTCCGCATCAGTGTTCAGTTCGTAGCTGATGTACTGCAGGACTGCTAGGAGGGGAATATAGTGGTTCCATCCGGGGTTTATTAATGGTACGAGGGATTCATGTTTACTGATCCAACTAGTCTCACCAGCCTTTCTCTTACTTCAGCGATTTTTTTTATGCAAAACATCACTTTTGTGGGACCTTCAAAAGAAAGCTGCTATCTTATTTGATTTGAAAACCGCTGCGAGGAAATAATATCTTGCACAGCAATAGAATATGCAGTTACCTTCTTTTCTACTGTAACATTCAGGTGGTTGAAATCGTACATACAGAAAGTTTCGGGCCCTTCTTTTTTCGATGTTGCCTCTCAAACATTGACAATTTCTCTCAAGTTGATGTCTCCGTGGGTTGCTAGACTGAGACGGTGTCTCAGTTCAATGGCGGGATTGTTGAGTTGCGACCTTATGGTTTCGAAAAAAGCCTTTGCAGTGCTAGTTTAAATGTCAACCATGTAAAACAGTCGGCCGAACACCTCCCGTGAGAAGATGTATCGGAGACAGGTGATAAACAGGTCGGTTGCTGTGATGTCTCCACTCCCAGGATATACATCCTCACTTCATTCTTGTATTATGTTAGGATGATGTTCTTTGCGCATTTGTCCGAGAGGAAAGTTACAAATGTACATAGTTTCCTAGCTTTTCATCTTCTGGCTGTGCGGCTCAGGTCTCAACGTGTTCTCGAAGTACTGGGCCGAATTTAGAAACTCGTTTAACGAGAACAAAAAGATTCTCTGCACTCTCCCTGTATTGGAATCGCTCAACTTACGTCAAACTAGTTGTAGATTCATTTCGATGGCCTCGAAAAGCCATATTCTTAATCGTCAAGCAAATTACTATTTAAACGATTCTATGGAGAATTTACCTCCGTTTCAGAATATTCTCTTTCTTCCGATTGCGCAGGAGCGTACCTATATGCTCTAGCAGCCAGACAGAACAACAAAAGGTACCGCAGACTTTTTTTTGTAGATAACAGACACTTCGTGTTTACTGATGCTTTTGTACAGTTCTCCAGGGATGAGACGATATTTCAATTACCCAGTTTAATTTGGCTTGAAAGGCACTGGATGCAAATGCCATACGAGAAGAGCAGTAGAAGTATTTTTTAATTCGTTGTAACTAATCCATTTCCTTTCAGTCTTATTTCCGTCATTCCATTACTCGAAATAAATTTGACTATAATGTTCTTTATTATAAGGCAACAATTTAAAATGCGGTAGACAAAGTGGCAGGTGTTTGATTTTTTTAAAAGTGTGAATTGCTGAGTATGTAGGGTACATGTAAAATAATAGCAATACTATGTGAAATAAATGATTTACAAAACAATGGGTGTGGGGACGTGTTAATTCTTTATTTTTTTTATACGTTGTAATATTTATTTTATCAGGATTAGGATTTTTAGACAATTTTCATAGAGAGAAAGGGAGGGAAAAGGTGCTAAAATTATACCAAAAAAAGGGGACAGAAAGGGGCAAAAAGGTTTGGTATGGTATATTTATTGAAAATTACAGAAGTTTCTAGACGAATTATAGGTACAGAGATAATCATATTCATTAGGTTACATAGCAGTATTATTTACCTGAAGAAGGAAAATGTAAGTTGTTATTTCTCACAATATTATACGCATTTCTCAGTTTTTTTACATTCTTTTCTTTAGTTCACAATGATTCGTGGTGTAATCAAATCTTGGAACGTTAATTGAACTCATTTCCCGATGTCATAGAATGATGAAATTTTGCAGAGCGAAGTAAAGTCTGGTGACTATACAATATTCCATTGTTACTTTTATATACAGGGTCCGGCAAAAAGATCTGATGGTTTTGAATTAAAAATAACGCACTTATTACAAAACATTGACACATGTTTATTTACGCAACATATTGAGGTACATGTGCCATTTACCTGGCAGGAAAAAAAAATCGTGAACACAAAGTCGTAGCGTGTGAAGATGACGTCATCCAAGTGGTGTCCATTTCGCTCCATGAAGGCAAATGATTAGCTGCAGCGCATGTGACGCCAGTTCAGTAGCCATAGAGCTGTGGTCGAGTGAGCACCGTGCATTTATCGTGGAAACATTTTTTAAATGTGGTGATTCTTGCGTTGCAACGCAGTGTCAGTTCCGCCAACACTTCAACGTGGGTCGAAGAGGACGTGTTCCATCGCGTAACACAATATTGTTATGGGTGAAAAACTTTAGAGAAACAGGTTCCGCTCTAAAACGGAAGTCAACAGGTCGTCTAAGGTCAGCCAGGACACCAGACAACATTGAGCGTGTAAGACACGCTGTGGAGACTAGTCCGACCCGGCCAGCTTGTCAACACGCTTCTGCTCTGCGTCTTTCTGAGCGCAGCGTACGGCGAACACTGCATTATGAGTTACACTGTCATCAGTACAAAATGGCCGTTGTTCAGCAACTAACACCTCGAGATTACGCAAATCGCGTAACATTTGCACAGGAAATGATTGATGTGATGACGGATGATATGGTTCTCATGGTGAGCGACGAAGCGCATTTCCAGTTATCTGGGCATGTGAACAAACAGAACTTCCGCTATTGGTCTGTGGAAAACCCTAGAGAGATGCATGAACGTCCCCTTCACAGTGCGAAAGTGACAGTGTGGTGTTGAGTTACCAAAACGTCTGTAATTGGGCCATACTTCTTTGAGGAAACTGCAGGACAAACTGTTACGGTGACTGCAGAGCGTTACCTGTCAATGCTAGAAAATTTCCTGCTACCCGAACTTAGAGAAAGACGCCTACATCGCAACCAAATGTGGTTCCAGCAAGAGGGTGTAACTGCCCACACAGCAAACATTGTGATGCAGTTTTTACGGATAAAGTTCCCTGGTAGACTAATTTCTCGTAATGGTAACATTGCTTGGCCGCCGGTTCCCCAGATCTCAGTGTCTGTGATTTCCTCTTGTGGGGATAAATGAAATCGAGAGTGTACTAAACAAACCTCGCACATTGGCATTGGACGAACTGAAAGGGGACATACGCACGGAAATCGCTGCCATCCCACAGCAAATGTTGGGGTGTGTTTTTGACAGCTTTGGCCGGAGACTTGAAGAGTGCATGGCGAGAAATGGACACCACTTGGATGACGTCATCTTCAAACCCTAAGACTTTGTGTTCACGATTTTGTTTCCTGCCAGGTAAATGGCATATGTACCCCAATATGTTGCATCAATAAACACGTGTAACTGTTTTGTAATAAGTGCGTTATTATTAATTCAAAACCTTCAGATCTTTTTGCCGGACCCTGTATTTATATATTTTGAAAAGCTAATTTTAATATTTTTTTTATTCTCAACTTCTTTATCTTAAAATAAATACTAGCCTGCAACTAACCTGGGGTTTCCCGGTTGCATAACACTTTAGCATTTATGTTACAAAACATTTAACTTGAGAAAATGTATCCGGTCATCGAAATAACTCGAAAAAAATAATAACAAACTTTTTAAATACATTCTTTTCTTAATCAATTCGTACTAAAAAATAAAATAATAATAATAATAATTTTGTTTATGCATGACTAAAAAGAAAAGAATGAGGTGCGTCATTTCAAGAATTTATAAAGTGAGTGTATATGAGAGCGCTCCCCATGCTTTTCTTTTTAGGCATGCATAAACAACATTTTTTTTTTACTTTTTAGAACGAATTGATTAAGAAAAATTGTATTTAAAAAGTTTATTATTATTATTTTTTAAAAGTAAGTTTGCTTTTCCTAACTGAAGGTAAGGCGTTGAATTTATTGAATATAATTATGTACTTTTGCCATCTCAAGCTTAAGACGATTTAATGTGGTGATAAAAATGTTGGAAGGTAGTCGACCAGGTACGATCCCGGCATTTGGCTGATATGACTGAAGAAAAACCATGACTTTCAGTCAGGATGGGAGACCTTTGGGAATGTTCAGATTGCTAAGCCACCGTATAGAGTAGAATTCCCGCCTGAGTAAAACCTGCACCCACATCGATGTTAAATTCCTTTGAATGTTAGATCTTCGAAGAACACTGTTCAAAGGCATTTCGTAATAGAGGCTGTCGGGATTTTTTGAAGAGTCTTGTGTTAATCCTCCAAGAAGGAAATATGTTGTTGTATGCTATCTCACTGGTGTTTTCCATTTAACGTGATTCCTGAATTGCAAACAGTGTACAGTATAACAAACAGTGCCGATCAGTTTCAATGAAATCCTGCTTGAATTCCTGAGTCAGGACGAAAAATCAGGATCACTTGTTAAGCACCAAATTTACATTCACTAAAAGGAGACACCTAGTTCCAGTGAAATTGCTTGTAAAAGGAGAGGATGCAATGAACATACAATAGTAGACTCTCCACACGAAATCTGTGCACTCGGCCTGACGTAAAATTCATTACAACCAATTGTTGTTTTGCTGGTAGTTCAAGTAAAGCCAACTTTTATCAGGTGCCAGCGAGTGAAATTCTTCATTGTTACTACAGGTGTACTTTGCCTTCAATCCCGTGTTAACTATCATGATACGTAGTACAAATTCCAGTACAAACGAAATTCAAAAGTAAATTAAATGACAAAATGTGCTGTGGATACTATTAAAAACTAGCAGTAAAAGAGGAGAGAAAAGGATTATAACTAGAGAGGTGAAAAAAAAAAGTGGGGGATAAAAACCCTCAAAAAGGGAGAAAAAGGTGCTCAAAAATTACCTCAATTTTCCACTGGAGCCAACATTTCACGGACTGGTTTGTTTCAGATACTCCTAATTTGCCTTACAAGAAAAAAGGTGTACACCTAAAAATCCTAACCGTAATTATTATTGTCTGCATGAGGTAAACAATAAAATTATGAAATATGCAGAGAAACGAAACGATTCAATAAATGATAACTAAGTAAAATGTAATTAAATTATACTTTGCAAATACATTATTTCTAGATATTCGTGTCAGGACCGCGATTGCGGACTTGGCCAGCACGCCACTGTTCCCAAACCAGAGACACACATCGACTCTGCTAGATTACATTGTTTAAGCATACCGGAGAATGAAATAGGTACTACAATAGCTTGTTTGCTCTTTCGGCAGATGCATCTGTACTTTTAAATTTATCGGGTACGTTTTGGTCTTGGAGTAAGATAAAGACATTGATTGACACCGTTCAATGGGATTACACCTAGTAATATACAAGATGGTATATCCGTCGTAAATATACAAGATAGTACTTATTGGTCTTTGTTCCACCATATATTTTTAAAGCAACCGTAACATTATTTTTTTTAGAATATAAAAGTGAATCATTTTTTCATTAGCATATGAATAGGAGAGCAAAATGATAAAAGAGTGACTGCGTAGAAAGTAAAGATGAGTCGTTGTGTGAATTACGCATTTCATGTTGCAGCATTTCATACACTGAAAAGAAAAGAATGGAGCAGAATCAAAAACGTTTAAAAGCGTCATCCATGCAAATGGCTAATACAAAGGAATAATATTTATTTTTCTTTAAAGAAACAAGACATTGTTCTTTCTGTGAAATGTTAAAGAATAGGAAATTTATTTGTTGTACTTGTAGAGAAGCACTCACAACGACACACACACACATATACACAAATAAAATACAACATAAATATATAGTGTATGTATGTTTATATCCTGATTGTCCTTGCAATTTTTTCTCCGTAGAAATGCAACGTCAAATAGATGCCAAATGTCACTGGATGCAAGGCCAGGACCATAATGTGGGTGGCCAATAGAAAAGAAGAAGAAGAAAAGGTATAGACATATGAGAAAACATGAGAAGGAAGAAGGCGCATTTTATAATTCCTGTTTGATTGTTGAGTTATGATGGGGCGAGAATATGTCGTGGAATAAAATGGCAATTTGTCTGTAGAGACCTGTTCGATGATTATTATTAATAGATAGGAAAAAAAAGTACATATTCTTTCATCACATGCTAAAATAAGACTTCAATAATTTATGAAAGCAAGCCTTTTCAATTTTAGATTCATTGCACCGGGAAATAAATAGCCAAACGTCCTTCAACAACATTGTTTTCTTCTTAAAAAAAAAAAGAAAACTATATTTCTTTTTCTCAATATTAAATTTAGAAAATAACAACAGCTTAATACTAAAAATAAAATAATTGTAATAGTATAATAACATATTTATAATTTTCGGATTGCTTGTAATATATATTTTTTTAAATCTATTTTTGTACTTTTCGCTATCATCAGAATTTTTTTAATGTTTGTGAAACTACGAAAAAAAAATGGTCATAAGTTTTACTTACCGTTCGATAAAGGAAACTCAGCGACGGTTCCTTAATATGATTCTATGTTTGTTGAAAATGCTAGAACTCGATGTACTTATTTCTCTATCATTTCAAAATCGTTTTAACAGCTCTCATGTTTGATGGCATTAAAAGTAGAATGATGAAGTTTCAAATTTCCACAATCTTGTATATCTATCTAATAGCTAATATCTTTCTGTACATTATTGCAAGTATTGATTTAATTTTGACACTACAAAACTTTTATTTTACGACAAGTATAAAATCCAGAGGATATAAAGTTTAGAATATAAAAATAACTTGAATTTCAGTAAACTATTCGTAATGTAATAATTACTGTATTTTATCCTCGAGTTAGCTTGCACTTTTAAATAAAATTTCAAAGTTTAATTTCTTTAAGAAAATTGTAGGAAAGGCTTCTTAAAACCGCGCTTATATCTCAAATGCAGTTTTAAAGTAATTCGTAACTTTAGAAAATTATATTGCTAAAACTGAAAGTATGAGACGCTCAAAGACAATTTCATTTAAAGAAAAATCTTAATTTAAATACATGTGTAATGAGCGCTCCCGCATGGGCGTAAAAGTTTCGGCATTACTATAATAGTGACGCACCAATTTTACAATCGCTAAAACCAAACCAAAATCACTTAAAACACACACATTACGTGTTCATGGGAGGCGAGCGGTTTACGCAATTGTTTTCTTGCACTTTTTGTAGATTATCTTAGATTAGTGACCATATGAACGTGGAGGTTAGGTAAGGTTAGGTGCGCTCATGTATCATTACAAAATGTATTTTTATATGTTCACATTTATTATTAATAATTCCTTATTTTCCTTTTTCGTAAATTATCTTAAATTACTGAACATATGAACGTGGAGGTTAGGTAAAGTTAGGTGCGGTCATGTATCTTTACAAAATATATTTTGACACATATTCACACTTACCTTCAGCACACAGGCGTGTTAACTCTCCCAATTTCCATTAGAAAGTCGTGTACGATTGTTTCGGGGCCTTTTCCTTTCCTTACATAAATACTCTGCTAAATAACCTTCAAAATGCACTTTCCCTCGTCATTTCCATACGATTCAATAACAATAACGCAAGAAATGTCATAATCATCACAAGGACACGCCATTTCAACACTGCCTTACCGCCTTGCACATGACAACAACTGTAACTCTACGCAAAATAGTTCCTTCCGCCACAACATGCAGTGCGTTCTAAAACATCTTCAAAACACACTAAAACTATATCATTATTCACTTCAAATGTTACCAACATCAATATTTACCTCCCTAATACTCTCAAACATCACACAATTATCTCAATTCCTCCTGTAAATTTCTAAAAATTGGTGCGTCACTACTATAGTTAACCCAAAGTTTCTCTCTATCTCCGTTAGTATAGGAGCTAGTGTGTTTTAAAGACCGAATTTAAAAAAAATGATAAGGAAAGGTCGCAGTATGACTTTTATATTGTCACCTGGGACATACAGGCGTAGACTAAATTATAAGACAGACTTATACCGCTTACGTAGTTTCGTTTGCGCCAAAAAGTAATGGGTTTTTGCTTAAGAGCACGTGATTTTCAACCCTGCCGTTAGATGGCTCTGGTAGCTACTACTGGAAAGAACCAACGAGTGAAAGTAGTCGCCAGAGCCTCCTAACGACAGGATTCAAAATCATGTGCTCTTTAGCGCAGACGAAAAATAGGTAGGCGGTATGTCTATATCTTATTATTTAGTCTATGGTGTAGGTGTACGAAGTTTCAAGTAGATTGGATAAAGGGAAGCGTGTTCAAAATTGATTACAAAATTTTAGTCGGACAGAAACCCTGTTTATACAAACTAACTCAGGAAAGTGTGGTTAAATAAATAATGAAGTATCTTAAAGCTACTTTGATTTTTAATTTATCAGGTATATTAAGATTTCCATTTCAAATAGAATGCAGTGGCGGTTTTTCAGGTGAAGTTAGTGAAGCTGTACTTCACCTATTATTTTGTCCTTTCATTGACTAAATAAACAAAAATTGTTTCTGAAAGAAAATGAAGTAGCGTAACAAAATTCCAGCAGAAAAACAAAATAAACTGTTTCCAATTTTGTATGCAGCATAAGTAAATATTCTAGCGCTAGAAGGCACCGTATTCTTACAAAGCTGAAAACGTTACTTTTATATACATTCGAAAAAAAATCTAGCTATAAATGCTTTCTATGGTGGGGACAATTTTACCGCGGTGAAAATCTTTCCGTTGACGGGACGGTGAACTTCTGGTTGATATGACAACCTAGACGCTGCAGGCTATACTGGCCAGTGCGAGATAGCGTTGAGGATGGCCGAAGAGAACCTGCAATCTGCTTTCAACGAAGTTACTTCTCTTCCGAGTTTCGGCTGTTCAGTGTGCAAGTAAAGTAAATTTGTCCCCACTGTATCAGCACCATGTGTACCTGTACAATTGTTCGTTTTTTGTTCATGAGTATATAGTGAAAAGGAATGACGATTTTGACATGGCCTTTTTATAGACAAATATCTTTGAATAAGTATGTATGCCAGAGCTGTAATAGACCTAGTGCCAAGTGAGTTAATCCAGGCGCACAATGCTAGATACAACGAATTAATTTGAAGTATTCTACTTCTGTTATGTATGAGCTCCTTGATTAAGCTATAGAATCCAGTCTTAATATATGGCTATGTTAATGGTTGATTTTTATAAAATGCTATCCTTCAGGGCTCGAAATGGAAAGTTTCACGAAACGGAACG
The DNA here is from genome assembly GCA_022664845.1 of Lepisma saccharinum. NCBI lineage: Eukaryota > Metazoa > Arthropoda > Insecta > Zygentoma > Lepismatidae > Lepisma > Lepisma saccharinum. Next base: position 436 of record JAGDQP010007599.1, on the reverse strand, counting down.
CTTTACCTTCGTTAACACAATATTGTAGTCTTTTCTCTGTTTACCATATTGATAAAACGGAACAGGAAAGTTCCAGCTATTCACGAACCGGAGCGGCGTTCCGGTTTGCTCCGGTCCATTTCGAGCCCTGCTATCCTTACTTAAAATGTACTCTGGGTAGAAGTAGAATATTTCAGTTTACGATAACTCGATATATTAGAGATTTCACTGATTTGTAAGGCGTGGTGGAATGGATTTGCAGAACTACGAAGATGGTCATGGTTGGAACTAAAGGGGTGTTCGTCAAACTTTATCCATATGTGTAAATATTAATTGCATTTTTAGTCCGAATATATAGATTTAAAATATGCCATCCGCTACATTCGGTTTTTCCGCCCTTATTTATACATGCCCAGTCCACGTCGCCTAGTGATTTTTCACCACAGATCATTGATAA
>JAGDQP010007598.1:41097-66588 GCA_022664845.1 Lepisma saccharinum | reverse complement strand
TTGCTTAATTAAAATTATTTACTGATAAAACTTTGTATAAGAAAAAACTTGAAAAATTCCTGAAAACAAAATGAGTTATAAATATCTTATACTTTTATTAAGCTTCTGTTTAACTAGAATACGTAAGGTTGACAAATTTAAAAAGTAAAATTTATTTGAAATAGGTAAAACCACTTTCCTAAATTTAAATAATTAACTTACTTAAATATTCCTTAACCAAAAATAAATATAAGTTATAGTAAGATTTGTTAAAAACAGTAAACTAAAATACTTTATACATACTATTATACTTTGCTTAATTAAAATTATTTACTGATAAAACTTTGTATAAGAAAAAAGTTGAAAAATTCCTGAAAACAAAATGAGTTATAGTGAGTCCTTTTTATTAAAATATTTAAGTAAAATACTTTTTACTTCTTATTAATCTTCTCTTTAACTAGATAAGTTTACAATTATTAGTATTCTCCACTGTAATTTAAATAATTAGCTTAATAAATTTGATGAAGTATAATAAATAACTTACATTATTTTTAAAAATATAATAATTTATACTATAAGTTGTTTAACTGAAAAATTCAAGCAGATGAAGTTTCTTTAAAAAAATTGATAAGATTCTATTACGCAGTAAAATTACTAATTTATAGATTTTTTATTTAACTAATTATCAATAATCAATAGAAGCTTTTCTTTAAAAACATGAAATCTTCTTTCATTAGATGAGATTTATTTAAGTAGAAAATATTAAGCCACATGTAATTTTATCGAGTAGAAAATAATGGGTTACATGAAATCTTATTAAAGTATTAAGTTACAAAAAGCGTAAGTAAAAATAATTTACTAATACAAATTTGTTTAAATGAAACAATTCCTTCATTTTATTTGTTTAAGTAAGAACATTTAAAAATATTCTTAAATAAAAATTATTAAACTTTATTTTTTTTATTTGGAACGTGAAATTTAGTTAATAAGCTTTGAGTTGTGTAAACAATATTTAATAATTATGAACATTTCAGAAAAGTATTATTAACTTCAACACTAAAGATGAATAGAAATGCATTTTTCTATCTACTAGAAAACAAACCATCTTTCAAACTTTACAACACTAATATTAACTTTGTGCGAATATTAAGAACTCATGATTTCCAAACTTGTAATAGGTCATTTCTTTTCTACAATAAGAATAGGACATACAAAGTAAAAAATGAAGAATAGTTTTAAAATTTAAACTTCGAAATTATATAAAGTAATTTTTGAACTGCTATTGAATGAAAAATCTTTTAAATTTTATAGTTAAAATTATTGATATTTAGACATTTTCTTTCTAACTTACAGAAAGAAAAAAATATTCATACTATGTTAAATTATTTTGAACTTTAGAATAATAAGGAAAATATAGTATTCTGAACACTTTAAAAATGCTCAGGCTTTTATAAATCTTAATTCGAATGAAAATTATTATCTCTTACACTAAATAAAATTTTTATTACTACTACTTTTTAATGTGAAAATCTATAATATTACTACTTTTTAGTGTGAAAATCTATGAAAGAATATTCTTAATATTAATATGAACATTGTAAAGAAAAACTTCGTAATTCATAACTTTAAACAATAGATAATTTTTGTAATATTCTTAATAAAATAAGATTTCATAATTTTATTTTTTAGTTAAGGAATAAAATTTCCATTTTCTAAAAATAGAAAACAAGTTCATTATTTTTATCAACTTTAAGTAGTATTTAAATTTTCTTGGAAAGAAAAGTAATTCTTATTCTTTTTCCCTTAAGGAAATATCTTATATATTTTCATTTTTAGTAAACAAAAAATAGAATGTGTACAGTAATAAAACTTTTGAAATAAATAATACATTAGTCTTAGGACAGAAACAAAGCTTCAATTTTAGTTTGATCATATCTTCCATAACTTTCGTGGACATTGCAACTTTTATCCAATATTAAAGTTGGAAACATTTTCATATCGCAGTAGCATTCACTCCGTCCATGGCTATATGGTAAGTACAACAGTTCATCTTGGCAATACAGATTAACGAAGTAAATGCATTAAAACCTTTCTCATTCTAATATTTTACAATCTACTTGAATCAGGTGATTAATCCATTGTACTTTCAATGCCATTACAAAGGAATACTGTTTTAAGTTCACAGACTTGTGCAATTAATCTATAAATATGAATTGTGCACTTTGTGTTATAACATTTGAACTATCGCGTGATAATCCATTAAAATTTTCGCTTAATAACTGACAATGTTTTGGTAGTATATTACTAATTTTAGCATTTCACATGGAGGTTTTTACCATACGATGATACAATAAGTAGCATCGCTTAATTTTTTATTGTTTCACATTTAAAAGCTAAGAAAAAAATAACTTTGAACATCGTAAAATCAGAAGATGAAATTTTAAATCTTGCAAGTCAATAATATACTGTCACAAACAACAAAATTTCGGTAAACAAAAACAAATTAAGTTTCTTAATTTATAAAGTTGTGAATGACGTTTTAGTTTGTAGAATCACTTATTATATTTTTCTCACCTTCCTTGTGCAGAGAAGTTTCCGATGCCAGTATATTTATAAAGTTGTTTAATAAAAGTTTCTTGTTACTAGTAATCATTTGTTTTATTTCCGTATCAAAACCACTCAGTATTCATAATTTTACTAATATTACAAGTATGCATTCTCAAGCTTCAGCTGTATCATACATGGTTAAAAATTTAAACATTTCTGCAATATATAAGATTCATTAACTAATCAGATTCTTACATTACATTGTATAAATTATAAAAATGTAATCATAGCCTAGCACCGGAGAAGTTTATTTCTCATTCGTTATAGTATATAGGTCTACATAGGTTGGCATAAACGTTAGGTTTGTTTGAAGGATGTGAATAAATTTTAAAATTATTTATTTTAATAGTACGCGTACATTCTTTCTACCTAATTATTATACAAATCAATATGACATAAGTGTATTACAAGTGGTATGCACTCTTGGAGGGCTGAAGTCTGATAAAGTTAACTCCTTTTGTATACATAAGGTGTAACCGAATCCAACGGTGCACCGTCGAGTGCACTACTTGCATCGTCCCGTTGTACCCTGTTTAGCCCCGTTGTCCGATTTCAAACGGTAGATGGCACTAATGTAATAACAGTTGAAAGCCTAATGGACGCAAGGTACATGTATGAATGTTGAAGGTCTTATTCCGAAGAAATGGGAATTGAATTTTTATTTAAGGCTTTTTGGCAACTTTGGCTCAGGCCGAAAGAAGTACTTTTCTTTTCTTATGTATCTACATGCTATTGTTGGCATGAGGTTTATATTAACTTTTAATATTCTTAACTTTTTCATGCAATCAAATGTCTTTCATATTCTCGCTTGAGACTCAACACGCTACGTTAAAACAAGGTTAGGCTAGATTGCATCAAATACGAAAAAGTTAAAAGTGTACAAGGGCCCTGAAGCGTTTACAATAGAGCAGCTCCGTGATAGGTTACATTACCTGGTCCGCACTATACATAACATTACATTCTTTTAATTCATGTGTACGAAGTTAGACATGGGTAATTAACAAAAGTTAAGTTGCTTGCGTAAGGGATAAATGTATCCCTATTATTTAGGATAAACTTTACTTTTGGGACCCCAGGTTCCGCCAGCTATTAAAGACATATGTACGGCCTCTACGTCATTCCCTTCCAAATAATTTAAACTGACACTTCTAGAAAACCTAATAACAACCAGAAATTTATAAAGTATTATGAAAAATTATCTCATTATTATTTCGTTAAATACGCACTCTAGTTTATCCACAGATGCGGAACTACATGAATGCTTTGTATGGCGCGTATTTATGCTTCAAAATCCCAGACTACAGTGTCGAAAGAGCAGACAGGTTAGAGAAATGTAATGTGAGATATATTTATTGCACGCTGTGCACATTGCCTTTAACACTCCAACGTACTTTCCGCTCTTTCACTCTCATTTCATAATTTGAAACTGTTTTATTTTGCGTTTCAACTCTTCCACACGCTTTGCAAACATTACATTTCTCCTGTAAATTTTACACATTTAGGGCCCCCAAAATAAAATTTGTCCATTATTTCTAATGAAACTGATCTGAAATCAGTTATTTATCGCGTGGGCCACAAATCACCGTAAGTCATAACAACTGGTTTCCACAAACGATTGCATTTATTAGCGGAAATTTATCGAACTATTATGAAAAGTTTATTAACATTTTAAAAAAAAACTAAAACACACACACACACATATTTAATATCTTCAAATCAACGCTTTACTCTTTCCTTGTTCAAATATGGCCTCTAGCCGCACAAACGGTGGGTACGTTACATCCAAGTGTACACAAGATGTGCCGTCGATACTAACCCTTCATTACGCCCTATGCCGCTCAATTCGGATAGCAACAACGGCGCATCAAACGGTACAACGGCATAATCAAGGGTGCTAAATGGTGGATTCGGATGGACCTATAGTGTTATGTAGAGTATTAGTACTTAAATATTTACTAAGTTAGTTCAGCTCTAAAAGGAATATATACTTTAAGTTTGGTACTGTTTATGCTATTGCATTGAATAAGTTTTGTTCAAACATGTTCACTTCATTATAAACTTTATGTTCAATACCTCATGTATTGTATATATCCTGTGTAGTATACCATCTAGTAGTATTTAATTTTCATGGATCTAGTTCACCTCTAGTATAATAAGTTTAATATAAACTTCGGTTTCAATACTCCTTGTATAGTTCATATCCTTTATAGTATGTAAGACAACATCTTAAACAATTTAAGATTAACTGTAAGGAAACTTAACTCTTACTAATCTGATATTGTTAATCATTAGTTCTCTTCCACATCGCTTTGTGACTTTTCTCAACTGACTTTTTCTCTCTTTCTCTCTCTTCCTGTTTCAGAGTTGATAAATAACATCTCTAGTAGTGAATGTAGGTTGTGTTAGTTTATTAAGAATGTCTGCATGTCTTCATGTTCTACTACCTCCACTTTAGAAATAAAACTAATTAATAAAGAACTTTCATAGTAGTACAATAACTTTAGAGATTTCCTATGATAAATTAAAATGGTTACCTGGAAGTAACAATGGCTGTGCAACATTTTTCTATCACCATTAGAAAAAATAAAGTTTAATTAAAAATCTGCACTCTAAGAAATCACTTTTAGCATTTTCAGATAAAACAATTTGATTCAGTTAAGTTCCCTACTCAAGGAATCATCTTTAGAGAAAATAAAATTAAATTTCCACTAAGAATCACTTGTACGAATAGTGTTCATTATCGCTGGAGAATGTATACGGCTTCAAATACTTAGTAAGTAAGTAACATCTATATTCTGTTAATGTTAAGGATACACGTTCCCTTTGTTCCACAAAAAAACCACAATACTTTTTAAAAACAATTTTGTTCGCACCAAAATAAGGTTTGTAAATTCATGAATCCGTGTCTTACTTTCAATGTTCAACGAGTAAACACTTACTTTACATGGATCTTTAGCATCGTGAACTACATCAACAAATATAGATAATAACAAGACATCGTGTTCACCTTTTTAATGTGCAATGGTAAATCTTCCTTTTAGCAGTCTGCATCAGGTTTCACAAACTCCTATTCAATCAATAATAATCTGGTAATATGATTTTCACAAGAGGTAGCTCTTGCTAAGACTTGTTTACCAATGATTTTGTTTCTACTTAATTGCGCTGAATCTATTCTTAATCATAAGTTCTTCATATAGTTCCACTTCCACTAAAAGCAAGGTACATATATAAAGTGTGATTTAAAATGATTCGATCTAAAATGAGTAATTACATATAAATAGATACTTTCAGTTCTGTTCTGCACTATGATTACAACAAGACTAAAGTTTTAAGTCCTCCGCCAAACACCTGATTCCTCCTCCGAGCATCGGGAGGATATAAAACATGTTTTATTATGTTTAAAGCATCAGAAGATGCGAAACAATAAATAGATTGTTAAAGTAACAAAAGTCATTCAACTAATGCCGCTTTCAATCAAGCGGCAGACATAAAACAAGCTTGTTTCCCCTTCCCTGAGCACTGTTGATACAAAACTACAAAAAACCCGCGTTGGCCCCATTGTCCAATTTCAAAGAAAGAAAAATACTGTGAATAACTGAACACTCAAATTACAAGAAAAGCCGAGGCATGTTGTAGCACACTTCGTCAACACCTGTTATGCGTATGATATCAAAGGAAACACCTGCATAAAAGCATCAGGCAAGCGCAAAACAACTTGTTCCCCTCCTCCCGAGCACCTCAGGTACAAAACCAGGAAAAACTACACGTCGACTAATTTCAAACAAACAAGTCTGCGCATGAGGAGATCCTAATACTCGAGCACGGAAAAATCTAACTATCATAAAACAGTAGTTCCACAGCAGTCGTGGCAAGAGCTTTGCTACCAGACTACGGGTGTCCGGCAATTTTATTACTTTTTCAGAAGCCACATATATGGGGTGTGCTGCAACTGTGCTAGCAAAGGCAACAGGCGTATAGTGACTATATCTGCGCCCACAGATGTTCGGCAACTGCAGTCCGGCCACGGAAATAACGCCACCAAAAATTTTGGCTGTGTCAGCATCAAGGCGTGCATTGCATCTGCGTTAGCGGTCCGGCAGCGACAACGTGTGTGCGGCAACTGCTTTCAGGTCATGGCAACTATAGCGTTAAAATCGACGACTACAGCAACGCAGGTAGCGACGACGGCACCTCTTCTACTCTGTGCTCTGACCTAGTTATTTGTTATCGGTTGTTTTTGGTATTTCTAAAACGAAAAGGTTTTTTTTTCGTTTAAAATTTGCAATTAATATATCTTCACATTCTTTTCAAGCTGGATTTTAACGGTTGCCTATCATAAATCTGTCCAGTCATAAACAAGAGGCAATAAAAAAACCTGCTTGTGAATTTAGACTTTTATGACACCTCACGTCAATTTACCTATTTTGTTCACGAAGTTCTTCCGGATCTTCCAGCTTTACAGCAGAAACAAGCAAACATGAAAGACTATGTCCCCGGGGAACTAGTTTGATCGTGCGATAAAGAAAATAAAGAATGAGGAGAAAGATGTCTCGTTTCAACTTTAAAAATATTTCCGACTATTTCTTGCAGAAGCCGGTTCTGTAAGTGAGTGTTCTGAATATAGTCAGAGGTATGTTCTTGCTGCATATTCTAAGAAGAAATACCTTGGTATTGACAAAAGTTTCTCTCGCTAACAACAAATAGAGTTTAAAACTGTTCTAATTGCCCTCACTTCTTTCATTAAGGGAATATAGCAGTAAAGTGAATTTCTCTACAGAATAAAATTTAACTTTTCACATTAATCTTTTAGTATAAGTTTGTATCTTCGTACGAAAGTCAATCGACTAAAAATTGTGTTCACGTTGAAGACAAATCAATGTTGTATATGTTATGATTGTAACTTCAATCGGCGCATGCGGTTGCAAATCAAATTGTAAAATTACATTCACTTTAGATAATTTAAAATGTTTATTCAGTAAATAACAGTTTCATCCTCTGCTATCATTTGCTCTGCAACTCGTAAAAATAATGACGCAGGTACCGTGTAAAAGTCAACCTGATAAAATTCATGGTAAGTGTCTAAACAATGAATGTAATAACCGTTTATGTATAAAGTCAACTTAAAAATAATTCTTACACACACATAAAAATCTGCTTTAAAAATTAGTCAACGCACTCAACGCATGTAGCGATCGCGCACATGCAACGAGGCATTAATGATACCCCCTAAGTTTTTGTTTGGTCAACACGTGATAAATAGGGATGGTACCGAGACGAGACTAACATCAGTCTCGTTCTCGTCTCGACATTTGGAAGACAGTCTCGTCTCGACCTGAAAATTCTGGTCTTGGTCTCGCTCTCGATCGTAAACCTCAGTCTCTTCTCGATTTCAGCCTTAACACTTAAGTCTTGGTCCCGTCTCGAGAGTCTCCAAAGACAATAGGTGTTAAAAAGTTGTCGTCCCTTGACTCATTTGAAAATGGTACGTAGGCCTTCCGATTTCAGTACAAGAACAAGAATATTAACATGATATTAACAGTTCGTTACATTGTTAGTTTGGGATTTTGATTAGAAATAATATTTTAAAATAGGGGGAGAAAAAGTTACGAATTTGAAGTAATACAAAAGATTTAGTTAGCAAATACAGTATACTAAGAAATAAGACAGATCAGCGCTTCTCAACCTTGTTCATGTAGCGACCCATTTTACTATGCTTTCTGGCCCGCGACCTCCAAAAGTAATGTTCCTCTTTATAATAAGCTGCTTCGTTTCGCTATATATATAAATCATAGCCGTATTCAATCCAGTAGTGGATGAGGCCTCTCCCCGAAGTGAGGAGTTGGTCTACTGTTCCCACGCTCACCAGACGAATTGTGAGAGGAGAGCCGGACCGGAGCTCTCACTGTGATCACCACTGTCTTTTATTCACAGCAGCTCCCAATTGTCCTCACGGTGCTGGGACAACACCGAAATTTTTTAGCCCCCACCGGGAATCGAACCGGACCGCTTGTACTGATGTCGAGTGTATACATATACTGACGTTTTGACACAATGAAGTAATTTTTCTAAATTAAATTTAAACCCCCATTCGGGGGGTTGAAACTCAAAAGTGAACCTCGCTGATGGAGAAATACAATGTTAATTCAGAGGAACATTTTCCTTGTCTAATTTGATTAATTACCGACAAATTAAGTGAGACGGTGATTTCTGACAATAAAATATTGTATCATCTCTTGACCTGGAGCTGCAATATTTTATAAACAGATATCACAGTTTGACTAAATTTCTTGGTAATTAATAGATGTAGACAAGGAAAAGTGGTCCTCTGAATTAATATTGATTTTTCTATAAGCGAGGTTCACTTTTGATTTGAACCCTTAAAATAGCGGCTAAAATCTTGTTTTTGAAATTTGATTTTACAGGGTCAAAACGTCAGAGCTTTGTGAGTAATTGTAGAAAATTTCACGAAAATATCTTGAAAACTCGTTTTTACAGGTCTGTTTCTCAGTTACACGAATTACTAAAGTGTCTGTATATTAAAAATGTGGTATTTAAGACAAGGATAGGCACCTAAATTTTAACGTAGAGCTAAAAATAACTTGAACAAAAATGTTTGTATCGTAAATTGAACGAGTAATATGTACATTCTTATATCTCTTCCATGTCCGTCTGTCGACAACTTTCGACACGGGAACACACTATATGGCTACGAAGGTGGTTGAGATGTCGTTGGAGAGGCCTCGCCTAAACCTCACCAACGACACATAGATAATGGAAACTGCTGAAGTCTTGCGCAACATATGTGCGCAGTACACCGACTGGGCTCCAGTTACTTGTTTTTTTATAATAAAAATGTTTTCTTATCGAATATACAGCCACTTACAAAAGTAAATGGAGGTTATAAGAAATAATAGTTCTTTCCTCCAGGAGAATTCTTTCACTCTACGCCTGATAGCTAGACAACCAACATGACAGTACAAATATGCCCCAAAACATAACATTCCAGGATAATCCTCCATTTGGAAGAAGGTTTAAGTCCTTCAGTATCATTTAGAGAACCGCAAGATAGATAGACAAAAATCCCATTCTTGTCTTGTTCAAACACACACACACAAACAGAGAAAGAGAGAGAGAGAGAATTCATACATACACACAAAACAGAGAGAAAGAGAGAGAAAACTAAGGAAAAGACAAACACGATATGATATAAGAAAGAAAAGCAAGTGGAAAAGTGATATTAATCATGAAACAATGTCACTGATGTATTACGATCATACACATACTTATTTATCTCTCAACAGTCCAATGAATTGCATTTTGCAGGTAAGGCATCATTCTCATACAAGTATATTTTTAAAAAGACGTGGCTCAATTGGGGGTCGAACCTAGATCTACAGAGTGAAAGTCCAACAAGTTAACCAGTATACTACATCGGACTTAGTTCCCTATTTATCCTGTTATAATTGTACCGGCAGAATCAGTGGAAAAATATCACGTCAGTGACATAGGAAATTCTTATTTACTACTTTGTATGTCTGCTTAGAAGTTTTTGCAAGGTCACACTCAGTTTGACGTAATAGTATAGATAGCTTCTATGCTTGCTCGCAAATTCTACACTTTAGTCGTTTTATGAAAAGAAATTACTATTGTCTTAAAGACCAGCAAGAAAATATTATTATCCTGTTCAGGACTGAAACCCATGTTATATTCCCGTTGATTTAGAAAACAAAAACCTTAACCATGAGCTATTTTCATAACGGAGAAAATATTGCCAAGATTTATCTTTTTAAAACACCACCAGATTGAGGGCCATTTGCAGAGTCGTTCGGCGGGCTACATACGGAATTCTTGAGAAGCACTTGACTATTTTATAGTACACAGTCGTGCCGCGGGCAAGATATATTTTCCCAACAACCTTTTTATATTGCATGTTATTTGCCATTCGGGATTGGCCATTCATGTTGACGATTAAGAAGTTCTAGCTCTTTGCCGAGTGTTGTTGATTTGGTTTAATGATTAAGGTATTGGAAAGTTGATCCTGAGGTCCCGGGATCGAATCGAACGCATGATTATATTTACATTTTTTCATTTTTTTTATTTTATTTTTTTTTGCACAGGCTAATGATCAAGGTAGTTGAAAAAAAAAGTTGAAAAGCTGGTTAGGAAACAGTCCTGATGCCTCCATTCAGCACCAGGGTTTACTTAAGGGAACCTCAAGCTTCCTCATGCTGGCGCTTAAAGTCTGTTACTCGCAAGTTTAAAGTAATAAAAGAAGGAACAGAAAGTATGTAGACGTCATCAGTTGATGTAACTGATAATATACTAATGTGCATAATATACTTCAATAAGTTTAAACATAAGAAACGTGTTTGTAATAACAGAAATAGCTAAAACCAGTTGCACGCACTGTCTCAATTTGCCATGACCTTATCAGTGTTTCATTTGAGGACGTTCTGTTGTTGGTATTGTTGCGCGATCGCTTGGAGCGCGTTCCTTCTAAGCTTTGATACTTTCAACGAAGGGTGTTCGAATCCCAATCGCAGAAACATCGTTCATTTTATTTTTACGAAACGCAATAATAACGTAATATTAATTGTTTTAACAGTTTTAATTTACATCTTATTTTCCGTGATAGCGAAACTACTGAAATAGGGATCTTATAATACCGCTCAGTCCGTTCGTCCGTTCATGTGTAGAAATGAAATCTCAGGAACCACAAGGTATAGAGAGATGCTTAATGTGTTGTTGCATCGGTATTGGCTAGACCAGCTCAGAGCCGCAGGAATTGTCTTGATTTGTGCAGTTGTTCATTGTTACCGACCTATTTTATAAAAATTCAATTGTTCGAATTATTTTAATTTCGTTATACTTATCTGCACCAATTTTGGCATGAACATTATTGGATAAAATAGAAAAATTCTGAGGGTTTCTGAGGCTAGGATCTTTAGTTTGGGGGTTGTACGTTTATAAAATTGGGAGGGTTTTAGTAGAGTTTGCACGGCAACTATCGGTTTTTGACAGTAAAGTTTTTAAAGTTGGGTGTGCTCTCGAGAATTTGGGGAGTGAATTCACCACGGGGGGCGTGTCTTGTTGAATCACTGATTGGTATTCAAATTTGTTAAAATTACATGGGAAAAGTAATGGTGAGAAGTTGTAAGTCACGGAAGCGTAGCTAAGTTCGGAAAATAAAATTAAAAAAGCATAAAACTATTTGATGACTGGAATTACTAAAGGTGCTATGTGCCAAAAGTGAAATTTAGCAGAAAGCTTAAATAACCGCACATCTTTGGGAGAAATGAATATATGTTTGTAATTAAACACACATTAACTCTTTAGATGATGATAAAAAAGGGTGATAAAGGTATATTCATAAATAAAAAAAGTTATGTGACATTTTGAGCAGAAAGATCTAAGTACAATATATCTTGACAGAGCTAATAGATCTAAGTGCCACGAGACAGAATGGTCCACCAGTGAACTGTTTGTTCACACTGTAAAGGTAATATAAACACTCAAAATGGCGAGGCGTTCAGTGACAAGCAAGTAACGTTACTCCTGTTATTGGATTATAGAATATCAAACTAAGGCTTAAACTTCATTCACAAAAGTATGTAAGCTCAAAATTGCCAGTTTAGCTTACACTTCGATTAGAAAATGACCGAGTTTTAAGCGTAAAATAAGTTGAACGTTCACGGACAAATGACTTTGGTCAGTTTCAGCCCATTTTCAGTTAACGTTAAGCTATTACGAAGAAAATGTTTAACTTTAAAATGGAGTTAATTTTACCAAACTTTCCACTAAAAGGCTTACACTATATCCACGTTTAAGAGTAAATACAACAAAACGCTAATTTTCGACTTTTATTTCTCTATAAAGCGGAGTAACTTTCATCCACTTCGTGTTTCCACTTTTTACAGTGTAGAGTTCGGATTTAGAAGTATCAAACCAATTTAGGGGGTTTCCCACCAGATCTAGATTTTTGGAGAGCAATCTAGCGATAAAAATTTTACTCTCCTGAAGTATAGGAAAACTTACTGAAAATTTGCAAATTCTAAAAATGTGATTGAAACCATTAGTGTGATGCGATGTGGTTTAAATAAGACAACTAAAAGCAGGACAAAACAGCGACCGGCCAAAAGCAAGGAAAATGGCCACCATACTATCCACCCATTTATTTATAGGGAAGCAGACAAGAAATAAAGAACTTTGGGTTACATACAATAGTTATTTAAGTTGAAATTCAAAATTGACAGTGAGATATATATCTAAAAGTGACTGTGACTAGAGTTTAAGAGTGAACTGACGCCTATGGCGGACTGTAACCATAGCAACTTATAAATAACTGATATTAAAATATCAATTATTAAGACAGATTGACTGTTAAACTGTAATTTATTATAATATTATTATAAAACAACAATTTTTAAAACGTATGTGCAATGGATGGGCTTAATTAATGCCATTTCCGGCTAGATAATAGAACAGAACAGAACTACAAGACAAAAATTGCAAAAGAATTTCAGTAAACAAATGCAAGTATCCTATTTCTGACACATCCTCAAGGATGCAGAATGAAATTTCGCCGCTCGATGAATTCTGACGTGGCTTTAGACATTTCAGTGGCTGGCGGGGTTGAAAGGAGAGAGAGAGAGAGAGAGAGAGAGCGATTGATAACAAGTCACGTGATTTGGAGTGAACAGCTGGAGCCATCTGGAGGGAAGAGCAGAGCAACAGAAGGATCTGGGCCGGGGAAGTGTGCGGTGTTGCGTGATCGTTTTGCACCATGTCTCCCAATCATGTGTTTCTCGCATTTTTAGCGGTTCTTCTGTATGTGGAATCGGGTGAGTTAATGTTTATAATTTTTTGCTGGTCTACTAAATGATGTAAGACTTGTGTTATTCATTCATTTATTTGTAGCGCAGATGTTTGTTGCTTGTCTAGGTGGTTGCGGGGCGCACACAGACGCATCTGTCTGTCACACCGTGTGTCTGTGCTTCTTCGTTGTCATAATGTCTGAGAAATCTATCATCTGAATGTGTCAATATGATCCTTTTCGTAACTATTTAAAGCCGTGAAGCACATGGAAGAGATCAAACTGTTTTCCTTTTAACTCCCTCTATATTTTCTTATAGCGCACACACGATGTGTATTAAAGAGACCGAGTTTCTCACCCCTAGAATCTGAAACATCATTCATTACATGAATGTTGAGGAAGAAAGTATAATCCGACTATGAAGACAAAAAGTGTGAAAATTCAGGACTCCCGAAAATTCTGTGTTTTTAATCATTTACTTATTTTCTATTGGCAAGACAGGCGGCTTTAAGCCAAGCCTATCAAATGTCTGAGGGATGCTGTATCTAGGTGACTACTCTTCTGGGGACAAGGATTTCCAAAGATAATTATTAGGGGGCTTAGATTAGCTACGCTCCCGGTATTTGCCTCGCAGCAGGACTCGAATCTGGTTACCTCCCTCCAGAACCATTCCGAAGTCCTCAATATATCGTTTGAACACAGGGCTTGGCTTTTCCTGAAGTTCTTGTTTAGTGTAAGTAACGTGTACAAGAAATTTGGGGAAATTTAATCATGTCCTTGGGTCTTTTGCGAGTGGTACTCTTCTTGTTCACTGAGTTTCTCAGGAGTACTCTTTTAAATATTTTTATATACATTTTGTTCATTAGTTCTTCCCGCCGGGTTTTGTATCGAACTTCATTAATATATAGGCTGAAAAGTGACGACTTTGGCATGTTTTTTTTATAGCTAAGTTACTTAAAACAATATTTTATCATGCAGAGGACCCCGCGGCTAAGCCCACTTATGATTCTTTTTTTACTTTTTTCCTTAACTATGAAAGTGTGTGTTGTGTGAAAAAATTACCAAAATTCAATCAACTGTGTTCAAATAGTGATCGGAATGAAGGAAGTGGTCAAACGTTGACATATATACGTGTTAAAGACGTTTTTAAAATATAACAGAAGTAAAATATCGTTTACAATTGACAAGGAAATAGAAGTTTTGTTGCATTCATTATTACTGTACTGTTTCTTTAAACTTAAATTAATATGTTATTTTAATTAAATACATTTAATTGCTCTTACTTTAATATTAAATTTATATTAATTAATATTACTTTAATTAATATTAAATTTAATAATATTTATTTAATAATATATGTTAATTTAATAATATAATTAATAAATCATAATACCCGTTCCACACCGGACGGGCGTTGTGATTTATATTCATCTATAAACAATTAACGCTGTTGTTTACATAAGAACAGTGAGGAGGGACCTGGTGCACCTACATTTTATAATTGACTAGCTGCTGTGTTTGCTTGATGATACGGACTAAATAAAACGATTAAATCCTTCCTTATGTTACTATCATCTGTATGGTCTTTGTTCAATGTATGCCTATTAAAACAATCAAATTCTTGCCTAAGCGTCGCCCTGAGTCAAAGTTACCCAAAGGCCATATAAATAAATTAAAGTCCTTCCGTATATGCAACACTAACAAACATAGATGATGTGGTGGTTACATAAGGTGATAGGAAATCAAAGGTCGTTTATGAGTGTCAGTGTGTGCGATATCATTAGTTCCTTATGTTACAAATTTCGAGACCAGATGCAATCTGCGGTCTTTCCGTGGTCAAATGAAGGATTTACTTACGATTTCGTACAAATTGCTCCAGCGAGGTGTAAATCTGTATAAAAAAACAGGGAAACATGATAATTCTAGTATTATTATCCAGGAATCTACTAACAAAGTTATGAGAGGATAATGAGCACAATACTATCAAGCACAAGCTCTTTAATTGTAAATCGAATCAGGATCCCTTAGTTATCAGCTCTAGGAAGAGTCAAAGTGGGACATCTGGCCCGGAGCGCCCCTGTTAGGAACATCTGAGGCGGGATATGGGGCGCAAGACAAACGACTTTGCCCCTGGCCCAATATCGGGTTGCCGAACCTTTACTTGAGACCGGGCCCGACCCGCAAGGCAGGGCAGCGTTTTTCTTTTCTTATTATACACTATTGCGTTTGAACATTTCTTTTCAGGGGGCGAGCGAGAAAAGGGTTTTACCCTCAGAGCACTAAAATTCGACGCTGAGAAGTTCCTAACAATAGTAATATGGAAATAGTCCCATATTCCCGGAAAGAAAAAAATATCCCTATGGTTGTACAAATAACTACCGATTCAGGTAGTCGTATGGTCTGAGACGTTAATCAGCATTAGATCATCGGGTTGCCGAATCACAAAGCAGTCTGGTCATTTGGGTTAAGACCTGACGACCTTGTGAGTCAGGTCACTCCAGTCAAGACCGGGTCACGTACGATCAGTCAGGCCGGATCACTTTAGGTGTGATTTCTCGTACTCGGGGAGTAATATTCCCCGCTCACCAAAATTTAACGCATGATGTTCAGTCATTTTACCGGGCCCAAAAAAGTGACTACCTCACTTAATATTTTGTCTGTCTGCAATGCAGGCTAGCGCCTCAATGACATTAACGTAGAGAAACAATGACGTCAGCTTTGAAATCAACTACCTCGACTTACACGGCAGTTTATAATCTGGGAACATGACAGCCTTTATTTATGACCTTATTTTTACTATTTGAATTTAATTATATTTGTGGTCTTTAGGCACGTTTAACTTAGAGACGCACTTCAGTACAACGCAATCCGGTTTAACTACCTTGCTGCACTTTAGGAGTCGTTAATGGAAACAAGCTATAGGTTCTTTTAAAAACACGGTGGTGATTCACTTACCGGAACAAAATTACAAATCTCCAAAACTTTTTTGGCCCCTATATTGATACTGTAAACTTATTTATGCTTTTGTTGGTACACACTAGTTGTGTATATAGAAACTAGTGGAAACTTATCCAGAATAAAGTCTTCGAGAGACTGACTGGGCACTGAATCATATGACCTACTTAAGGGCGATTGAGTTACCAGCAACGGAACCAAACCCTATGCATATAATGTATTCCTCAGCTTTTAATTGTATAAACTGAACTCTAATTGGTAACTAAAACAAGGACTCTTTGGATATTTGAATATGCAGATCGCGGAGATCGATTCTTGAAAGCAGGGATTCAGTCAATTTTTTTCTATTGATGGGGCAAAGCCAAAATTTGGGGTGTAAATAGGGATATCAAGGTTTCTATCGACTCCTAAGTTAAGTTAGGGTGTGTACTCGACAAATTGGTGTGTGTACCTCCCATTATGTGGGGAGTGGTCTGGTAGAATCTCTGCTCCAATGTGACGATCAAATATTACCTAAAATTGCACCTTCCACACAGTTATTCAATTGTCCAATTTCTAGAGGGAAAAGGGATATTTCCCACACCTAAAATGTCATATTATAGAATAGCTTATGTATCCCAGGACGGAAGCTTTTTTTTTTTTCAGAAAGCAGAGCTAGGGAAGACTTTTGCCAGAGGAGGAAATCCGAACCATCTTCCATCAAATAGAACGCTACTTCCACATCTTATTTTTTTAAAGTCTTTTCTTTAGTTCACAATGGTTCGTGGTGTCCTCAAACCTTGCAACACTAGTTTAACTCATTTCCCGACGTCACACAATGATGAAATTTTGGGCAGAGACGTAAGTGGGTTACAATACAATATTCCATTGTTACTTTCATATATTTATATATTCTAAAACCATATTTTAATATTTTTAATATGGACTTCTTTATCCTATAATAAATGCTAGCCTGTAACGATGTTAGGTTTGACTGGTTGCAGAACTCTTTAGGATTTGGGTCACAAAACATGCTTATTAAAAGTAGCCGAAAACCGAAGTAACTCGAAAAAAAAAAACATTTTAGACTTAGACCCTACTTTTCTTAAACAATTCGTACTAAAAAGTAAAAAAATTATTTTGTTTATGCATGACTAAAAAGAAAGGCATGGGAAGCGCGGAACGCCTATTAAAGAATTTATAAAAATGTATATGAGAGCGCGCACCATGCGTTTCTTTTTAACCATTCATAAACAAAATTATTTTTTACTTTCTAGTACAAATCATGTAAGAAAAGTGTTTTTAAAAAGTGTTTTATTATTTTTTTATTTTTAAGGCCTTTAGGCAACTTTGACTCAGGCAGGATGGATGATGATCAGATGATTGGTGGAATGAAGAAAATGGGAGGGAACGAGAAAACTCCGAGAAAACCCACGCACACCGTGTTTGTCCATCACCAAGCCTAGCACGAGCAGGGTTTGAACCGACTACCCCAAGCGCCAGAGGTGAGCGCTCTAACCATTGAGGCCCCAAATATTTGGTTATCATTGAATGTAATGTATTATACATCGTAAAAATGTTCACTTCTTGTACATTTTAAGAGAAGATAAGAGCGTATTACTAACTGATTCTAGTAGTTTAGGAAAGAATTTGGAGAGTTCGAAATGGAACCTAGATGATCTTAATCTGAATCATGCCTTAATCAACTGAGATGTATCTCTCGCGAGTACTCTCACGAGATATTCAAGAAATTTGATTGGAAAATGACTAAGTGTGATGTTATTACAACTTATCGTGAACGAAATGTGTATAAAAATGTATAGAAAATGATCGTGATAAAAGTGCGCAATAAGTGTACAAGATTATGCTTCTGACCTACATTTTTACTCTTCTTGGTGCACAAAACATCAGACGCTCTCAGAGAAAATGTGCAAAGTAGTGTACAGAAAGTCTACTTTTGAAGTGCATAAGCAATCAGTAACTTAAACCTCTAACTAACTAACTAACTCTATGGCTTATGGAACTCGCAAGTTCATCGCCGCAGTAACAAACGTTCGCCATTGGATTCTTTCCTGGGCAGTATCAAGCCAGTTTTCATCACTAACACCTACTTCTCGAAGATCTCTTCTAATATTGTCCTCCCAACGACGTCTCGGTCTTCCCAATGGCCTCTTTCCATCGGGCCTTCCAACCAGGATAAAATATAATCTTCGTTTTTCCCCCATCCGAGCTACATGGCCTGCCCACCTTAGTCGTCTCGATTTCATTATTTTTACAACATCTGGTGAATCGTACAGTCCGTGGAGTTCTTCATTATGCAGTCTCCTACACTCTCCAGTCATCTCGTCCCGTTTCGGTCCATATATCTTTCTCAAAACCTTATTTTCAAATACACGTAATTTATGTTCATCTGCTAGGGTCGTACTCCAACTTTCGCAACCGTAAAGTATTACCGGCAGAATAACCGTTCTGTATATTTTTAATTTCAATTTCCTTGATATTAATCGCGATGTTAGAAGTTTTTGGACTAAATAGAAACATGCGTTCCCCGATACTAAGCGACTTTTTATTTCTTCAGTGACCTCATTTTTGCTTGTTACGTATGCTCCCAAGTATTTAAATTTGTTTACTTTCTCTATTACCTCATCCCTAATTCTTATGTTTTTAATTCCTTCATTCCCTGTGCTTCGGCTTGTTATCATGTATTTTGTTTTATCTATGTTTACCTGTAGACCTATCTCATCGCACGCTTCGACTAAGCCATCGGTGTTGCTTTGTAGTGCATCTATATCGTCCCCTATTAAATCTACATCATCCGCGTATACAAACAGTTGATTCAAACCATTCAATGATAGTCCCTTTTTGTCCCCTTTAATTTTTAAAATCGCATATTCTAACGCGAAGTTAAACAGTAGTGGTGACAAGGCATCGCCTTGTTTCAATCCGTTGCGAATCTTGAAACTATCTGACATATTATTACCTATCCGTACTCTGCTTATGGGGTCGCTGAGACACATCTTTACTAGTTGAACCAATTTTTTCGGAATTCCAAATCGTATCAGGATACTGTATAACTTGTCCCTTTTGATAGAATCATATGCTTTCTTAAAATCAATGAATAGCTGATGAACCGTCCCATTGTATTCCCATTTCTTCTCCAAAATTTGTCTCAAAGCAAAAATCTGGTCCAACGTGGATCTATTTCTTCTAAATCCACATTGGTGATCTCCAATTATTTCATCTACGTATACATTTAGGCGTGTTAACAGAATATTACTTAATACCTTGTAACAGGTTGGAAGTAACGAGATTCCGCGGTAATTATTGCATTCCGACTTATCGCCTTTTTTGTAAATCGGAACAATTATTGATGTTTTCCATTCCTTTGGGAGCTCCTCCTTTCTCCATATAGCACTTATCAATTTATGTAGTTCTTTGGTTAGTGCCGTTCCTCCTGTTTTAATTAATTCGGCTGGAATATTGTCTATTCCTGGTGATTTGAAATTTTTCAATTTCTTAACCGACATTTCGATCTCGATCTCGCTAGGTTCGGGAATCCACGGTTCTGCAGTATGAATTTCAAATTCATCTGTTTGTTCCCCGCTGTGTACATTAAGAAGTTTGTCGAAATAACTTTTCCACACATCGACAATTTTAGTCGGATCCGCCTGAAGATCTCCACGTTCATTTCTAATCATTCCTAACCTCGGCTGGTAACCTTTTCTTAACGAGTTTACCCCTTTGTATAGATCTCGTATGTTATTTGTCTTCCCGTTTTCCTCAATCTCCTGAATCTTCTGCGTCAGATATTCTCGCTTTTTGTTTCTGAACCCTAGTGTGGCGTTTCGTTTCGCGTTACTGTAGTGGTTGGTATTTGCTTCGCTTTTATTACTTAGCCATCGTTGCCTTGCTTGTTTTCGTTCCTCATGAAGTTTAATGCATTCTTCATCAAACCAAGGTTTGTTTTTCTGTTGATTCTTTTCACCTACGCGTTCCTTCGCTGCGCTCTTAATTGTTTCACGAATTGCCTCCCACATCTTACTTACATCAATTTCATTATTATTATCATCATTATTATTACTCGAGTCGGCTAGGATTTCGAACCTATTTGAGAGTTCGAGTTGGTAATCTGCTCTTATGCTCGGATTATTTAATAGTTTCACTTCGAATTTCAGTTGTTTTGATCCCTTGCTTTCTCTGTTCGCGATGCATAACTTTTCCCTTACTTTTGTGATCACTAATTGATGGTCGGTGTCACCTTCAGCTCCTCTGTACGACCTAACGTCCATTATGTTGGTGTGTCTTCGTCTGTCTACTAATACGTGATCGATCTGGTTGAGAGTTTTGCCGTCTGGAGATACCCATGTGTATTTGTGTATGTCTTTGTGTTCAAAGTACGTGCTCTTTACCAGTAAGTTTTTCGAAATCGCGAAAGTTATCAGTCTTTCTCCATTGTTGTTGGTCTTTTCGTGAAGACTTAAACCTCAGGAAACTTTATTGATAACCCTCAAAATGTTCAAGTTCTAATATCTCAAAATTAAGTAAATGTGAGGTAGGTATCTTCTGTGCAATAAGAAGAGACGGTATTGTTAAAGAAGCGAAATATGATCATACATTAGTTGTTTTTTTTCATAAACTAATAAAGGAGGACAAAATAGGATCGTTTCGTATTAATACATTATTATTATTAGAATCATGTCTCTTCTCATTTTCGTGAGTTTCTGAGTTTGAATATCCAGAGTAGTATCCTGACGTTGGTGACTTTTAACATTGTTTTATGTATACAGGAATTTATAACCTAAAAAGATATAGACAAAGTCATCTCAGCTACCAAGTCTATTAGATGCTGTGTTTTGCCGAATAAACTTTCTTCTGAAATAGTGACTAAAAAAGTAGCAGCCAGGGCCCTATTCTAAGTGACATCACTTAGTCGAAAGGCAATGACCGTTTGAATTCGAATTTCATTTACGACGTTTAAGCAACTATGGCTTAACTCGGGATGGGAGAAGGTAGAGGGTGTGGGAATGAATTCGATCAGTGCTTAGTTTTGAAAATCCCATCCCATCATTAGCCTAATGTGACTGAGGGAAACCTTTGAAAAACTCATTGTAAAGGATGACCGGGCGTCGGGACCGAACCCAGAACCTTTCCAATGCGAATCCAACTCTCTAGCAACGGTTTACGGCTACTCGGGTTAGGATATTGCAAGTTCTGTGCTTCCACAGGACCGACTCTAACTGTAAGTTCCCCGACCGTAATAACTACCATTAATAGGTCCAGTTTTTTTTTTGTTTCTTTTTTTTTCATTCCGAGGCGAATGATGGATCGGAACCTTGAAATAATTTCAGGACAATACCTCCTTATAAGATAGTTTAACTTTTACCCTATGATTACATCGCATCCGCTTTCGGCCGAACTTTCACCCTGGCGAACGTGGCTGGACGGTAGAACAAACATAAGAATGTAAATAAGCGTGTGTAGTCACATTGTCATTGCCCTGCAGGGATTTCGCCAGGATTTTCAGTTGGGGAGGTGTAAACTCAAAATTGGGAGGGTCACGGTGGCTCAGTGACCAGAGGTATAGAGCGCTCACCTCTGATGTTAGGGTTCGTCGGATCGATCCCTGTTCATGCTATGTGGGCTTTGTGGTGGACAAACACCGTGTGCGTGGGTTTTCTCTGTGTGCTCCGGTTGTTTCCCACTTTCTTCATTCCACCAATTCATCCCATCATCATCCATATGGACTGAGCCATAGCTGCCTAAAGGACTTAAAATAAAATTGAAATACAAAATTGGGAAGGGTGTAAGTGGAGTTTTGCACGGTTTTTGTCGATTTTTAGCGCAAAAACTTTTAGGGGGTTGATATCAAGAATTTGGGGGTGACACCTCCACAGGGGGGAGGCTAGCGGAATCACCGTTGTCCTGCATTGCCATGTTCGGATGTGTTCAAATGTGAATATACACGCTTATTTACATTGTTATGTATGTTCTACCGTTTTCAGCAGAGTTCGTCAGCTCGCAGTTCGGCCGAAACCAGATGAAATGTGACCATAGGGTTAGCCTAATAGAGGACAGAAAGGCAGAGAGGCCTTAAGACAATTTAAAGTTCGAAATATCCCAAAAGTTTCCCTGTATAAATCTTTAAAATGTAACCCATCTTAGCTTTCTTTCTGTGTTTTAATTGACCTGACTTCATTCTTTCTTTAGAGGTTTGTTGGTTCGCATTTGCTTTTTAAATCCTTAACACTCTGGATTCTATGTGAGGATATTCCATGCACAAACAGTAATTCGAGGGGTCATTTTCTAGAAATGTTATCGTTCTAGGAGGGTTAGGATGGTTCATGATTTTAAAGTCCGAATACTCCTTCCGTCCAAAATTAACAGTCGCATTCTGAAACGACTGGTTTATTTTCAATGTACAAATCCACAGAAGGACGAACAACATACAGTAAAGAACCAAAACAGTGAAAATACGTCTCAAACAGGGTATCCTTCCCCCTTCCGTAGCCATAATGTTCGTTGGTGAAATGCTACACTTATTTTGTGGACGGAGCAAGTACAAAATTTTAGCGAGAGCACTGAGGGCATACAGCACAGAGTTATCGTGGCTATCCTTGATCTAATTAAATGAAGTAAAAAATAAAATCTCTGAACTGGAAACGGTGACATGTCGTCCGTGAATTACATGACGAAATTTAGGGAAAGCAGATCAACAAAATAAACCCTGTTTATCGAAAGTAAGAAGAAAAGTGATAAATCTTTGAGCGTGTTATATAACGAAGCTGATAAACTCTTATTCTGACACATTTAATACAGAAATAGTCGTTGTTATCTTTTGAGTCAACAGCGAAACTTCTATGAAAATGAACTTGTATTGCTTTCTCATCTACCAAGTTTCTACATTCAAGGTTGTGTGTATCTTACGCCATTATGGTAATTACATTTTGTGTCTTCATTATGTTCAACGAATTTCTTTAAAATATTCTTTTGATATAT
The DNA here is from genome assembly GCA_022664845.1 of Lepisma saccharinum. NCBI lineage: Eukaryota > Metazoa > Arthropoda > Insecta > Zygentoma > Lepismatidae > Lepisma > Lepisma saccharinum. Next base: position 43,259 of record JAGDQP010007598.1, on the reverse strand, counting down.
ATACATTTAAGAAAGAATGTTACATGATTCTTATTTGAGAATGTGTTACATAATTAATTATTACTAGTGTGTTATCTTGGTTACATTTCCCATTTTCAGCCTGGTTTCTGGGTAAAATGACAACCGCGATTCGGTTGGATCTATCGTATCGGGAAGTTGTGGTCTTCGTTCTAATTCAGCATGTAACTTGTAATCAGGAGAAACCGAACCAATAAATTTCCTGATGTTTCATGTAATTCTGTTTTGTCTTTGTGGGCTATACAGATAGTATGACCTAAGTTCGTTACTAATCTCATGGATGTCGTTCCTTTACAAACACACTTCCTGGGAAAGAGATGGAGCAGGCAGGACAGTAAGCCCTTTATTTGAGGCACCATCTCGCCATTCGCCTGATCAATATGAGGGAAAATGTCAGAAACGTGGGGGAGAAGGGCTTAAGAACGTGTGCCTTCCCCTGGTGCCGACGCGAAGTCCGCAACATTAAGTTGGTCGAGTTCGTTGTGGGCGCTATGTTTACATTTGTTTATTGTTATTAATGAAATGAACAATTTATACATCCTAAGAAGGCATATCATTGGTATAATAATAATAATAATAATAATAATAATCATCGATTAATTAGCATTAAAGTAGATTCTCCCCAATACAGTATCTCGCCTCCACACGTCTTTCATAACCTGCAAGTGTTTCGATAGTTTTTTTTTCGCGTTATTCAAATGAAGAACGCGAAAATAACTCTTCATTCCAAACTATATTTCTGAAGTTTTACACCACTTCTTTGTCGGAAACTTTTACATTGTCCTTGGGAGAAGAATTAGACCTTGACTTTAATTCAAGGTATCATCTCGTCATTCTCCTGGTGCGACTGAAAAGCGGTTAAGGATGGGGCATGAGTCAGTAGTTTGATTCCTATGCACTGACTTCTGCCACTAAACTATGGAAATTGGGTCATGAATCACTTGATGATGTCTCTTAAGACATAAGACTTCCCCAGTCAGAAATTGATATTTCTGAATAAATTTTTGATGTGATATAGGCTATGCGATTTTTTTTATTATTGACGAAGTGATTGTACGAAATAAATGGCCAAATTTTACAATTTTCAACTACGAACGCACCTGAACACCCAAGTGAAAAATACCAAAAGTATTTGGAGTATATTTTACTCGACGTGAAGTAATATACATTTTTGCGTATTTACACGCTTCTTTTTTGAATGCTTATGAACGTAGCCGTATTTCTGTTACTTTCAACGTTCAGCAAAAATATAATATTTTGTAACTAGGTAACAAATTCATATCAATATTGGTCTCCCTTTCTCTTAAGACAGAGAGGGGAAGTTACGAATATCATCGTTACACTCATTCAGTTTTCACTTTAAATTTGAGAAAAAGAAATGGTTAAACACAGCAAGTGCTACATTAATGCATTATATTGCAATCTCAAGAGCATAAACATCCTAAGACCGATCTCCGCTTGTAGCGAAATCTGGTTTAAAACGGGTTAATGTGTTAGAAAGACGAAGCTTATTATTTAAATATAGATAATCTCGAGAAACCAGCTCATAAACTTTGTTGGGACATAATCCAAACAAGAATAGAGAATCATGGGTTCTATTTGTTGAAAATTCATTTTGTAAAAACATGCGTTTTCGTATTGGTATACACTTTCAAATAACTCGAAAGTGAACACTTATGAATATATCATTTTTTCCCCCTCTTCGTTAAACAATGACCAAGAGAAGATGAGAATTTTGGAGATAAATTCGGTTGGATCATTGCCCAGCCTACGAGAGAAAACCAGGCCGCCAACTTCACTTCCGAGTCAAGCTTTGTGATCGATAACTACAGATGCTGACGTTGGGTTCTGTTGGGTCTCCCCTCTCAAAATCTCTCAGCAAGCAAGAAATAATAGTATCATACACACAGGTGCGGCAACCTTCTAGAATACTGCCTAAGGATGTTTGACACTAAGTTATTTCATTTGACTTAATAAAGAGTTACATTCTTGGCATTAGTTATTTCAAATGAACTTTACGATTTTCGTTCTCTTCTTACTGGGAATATCTGTGAGCGGATAGGAATATAATAATAATAATAATAATAATAATAATAATAATAATAATAATAATAATAATAATAATAATAATAATAATAATAATA